>JAODTR010064108.1:0-16500 GCA_025399935.1 Amblyopsis rosae
CTCACTCCCCCCCCCCCCCCCCCCGGAGACTCTTTATCTTTTCATATTCTAATTATACGCCTTGATTATACAGTGTAATACTGTATATCAAGCACACAAAAACTAATAAGAGATGCTGGACATAAAAAGCACAGCAAGTTCAGCATATCATTAATTATTTTCAGTCAGTCTTTTAGTTCATTCTGTAGTAACTAAAAAATCCCTGTGGTAGATGTAATAAAAGAACATTTGAAAGAACCCACTACATTTTATTTGATTTTGTAACATTTAACAAGACAAGAGCTGGAGAGGAAAAAGATGGACCCTGGAAGATTATTTTCCAGGGCTATGAATCTTTAGTGTCCAGAGGCATAAACTACTCTTCATGATCCACGGCTGCCCTTTGGCTCATGGGTGTTCAATTACCAGAGCAGGAGTTAAAGTTGGCATGGAGATTTGCATGGAGCCAACAAGATGGACAAGGTTTAAACACTTTTTAGTAATTTTCCAGAAGCCTGTGGGGTTGGCTTAAGGGGTTAACCGACAGTGGCGATTCACACAAGGTTTGGATTTCTCAGAAATCTCAGACCAACAGAGCGTAATTGGTCATGTTGCATTCTTCATAGTTCCCATTAATATACCCAACTGTTTGTTAGACTTGAGATACATTGGGGAAGTCAGACATCCAATATGGATGACATCACAAATGGTTAATGCATTGTGATCTTCTCAAAGACTTAAAAGGATTTAAACCTATTCCCTGCAGAAATAATGCACTGTATATCTCTCCCAAATTTGAGGATAGAAAAATGTGTGAACTGTTATGTTTGTACATTTGTACAGTTCACACAGTTCTGCATTTTTACATTTTACAGTACAATTACTATAAAATCAACAGTTGATTTTACAGTGTATTTTGTCAGGATAATATTGCTTTAATAAAAATATGTGCATTTGATGCCAGAATTGTGCTTGTGGTCAAATTCTATTTTAGAAAAAATATTTTGGTTACAGTTAAAACTCACATGCCCCTCCCACACACCTGGGAGTGTTTGTGACAACTTTAATGGGTAAATTACAGCCAGATTTGGCTTGGAGCAAAAGGCACTGGCGCAAATTGTACTGTTTACTGCCCTAACTCAGAGCAGGCCCTTTGCCTCTTAGTTCAAATTAATATACATTCACTTGTTCTCTGTGTGGTCATGTGATAGGGGTTCTTTTGGGTTGTGCCATGCTGAGTGATGAGAAACTCAGCTGTAGGAGCAATAATGTTTATGCTACTGTAGTGGATGCTTACTAAAGGGTCTCCAGGCTTCCTAGCATAAGGGTTGAGAACCGTTACAGACAGAAAGGGAAAATTAAAGAGTGAAAATGTGTTAGTCACTAAGCTTAGTTTTCAGGACTTCACTACTTAAAACTGTTTTTTTCTATACGAAAACTTCCGTTTTGGCTTTTGTCTGGTAATTGTTTGCGTTTGCCTGCTCTATAAACCAAGAGACAAGAAGACAATAAAATGTATATGTACAGTACCATAATATAACAAATCAGATGTTCTAAATAAAATGATTGGACAAATTATGATAGCCTATTGAGAGATGCAAATAGAGAGGCAATATTTCTTATATAGCAATTTACTTGCTATTTACTTTGAATACAATAATAGTCATTTATTCAGGTAGGTTGAACATCAGTTTCATCTGACAAATACTGTACCTCACAACAAAGATAATAGGAAAGAATACATTAAAAGGATTTAATACTCAAATCCTGTATGCAAACTGTAACGTTCAGAATCCTCTTTTCCAGACCTGAACACGTATGTAACAGGCATATCTTGAATGTGACCTTGCCTGATCTAGCATGTGACATGACGTGCACATCTGAATGCCGCTGATGGATGCACACATTAGGATTGGCAGCTTCGCACTGCAATTCATGTGGAATGTGCACGATATGGTGGGAAACATTCCTACCCGCTTCCCCAGTGTATTGTCTGAGCACTGGTGTAATTACTGCCCGCATCTAAACTCAAGATCTATCAATGATCTAACCAGACCAAGGGTGCACACTTCTAGTTCTCCTGCACTTCTTAGAGGGTGCTAGCAGTTGTCGCCATACGGCTCCTGTCCTCTTACTGTAAAATGATTCTTTTTATTTGTACGTTCCTCTGCAAACCACGCTAAGATGGTGCCGTGTCAGAAACCCCAGCCCCTCTCCTCTGTCCCGCTGCCAGATAGCTCAACTCACAGGCATCCAGGAAGTGTCGGCTCTTATTCCACCAGAAAGCCTCTATTATTGGCTTTCACACAGGGGCCAGGGCTTGTACTCACTGCCGAGAGGGAGGGAGGGAGGGAGAGAGGGAGAGAAAGAGGGAGATGGAGAGGGAGTGAGGAAGAAAGAGAGGGAGTGAGGGAGAAAGAGAGGGAGAGAAAGAGATATTGAGAGAGAGAGAGAGAAATGGAGAGAGAGAGAGAGTAAGAGAGAGAGAGAGAGATAGAGAGAGTGAGAGAGATGGAGAGAGAGAGAGTAAGAGAGAGAGAGACAGAGAGAGAGAAAGAGAGAGACAGAGGGAGATGGAGATGGAGGTGGAGATGGAGAGTGAGAGAAGGAGAGAGAGAGAGAGAGAGAGAGAGAGAGAGAGAGAGAGAGAGAGATGGAGAGAGAGAAGGAGAGAGGAAAGGAAGAGAACAATAATTGTGGAATAAGAAAGGGCCAGCAAGGTAGGTGGGGTGGTTAAGACAAAGATAAATAGAGAAAGGCTTAAAAGAAATGAAGTCAGAGATGACACAGTGAAGGAGAAACGAGAGAGGGGTAGTTGGAAAGGAAGAATGAAAAAAAGATGGACACTAAAATAAAGAAAGAAAGAAAGAAAGAAAGAAGAGTCAGGGCAGTAGTTTTCCGCCAAAGAGTCGTTCGATCAAAGTTTTGAACTCTCATTTATTATCAATTATTCTATCTATCTATCTATCTATCTATCTATCTATCTATCTATCTATCTATCTATATATATATACTGTATATATATATACACACTGTATATATATATATATATATATATATATATGGCAATTGTTGTTTTTACATCAACCCTAGGCGTTTGACGGCCACTGAGTTAGGAAATAGAAAGAAGAAGACATAATGTTAGGTAGGGGGGAAAGGGGGGAGTGGAGGAGAGTGGGGTAACATTTTCCATTTCCTCTCCGTCAAGACATTGACCGCTACCCATTTAAGTTAAAGCCTGTTCTCTGTGAGGAATGAGAGGAAACGCACCACTGTACTATTGACCCAGCAGAGTAACGACAAAACAGGCTGATCCTAACAGCGCTTGACAAACGCAGTGGAAAACTCAAGTTTGGTGGAGAAAACACAAATCCTGCAAAATCTGCTTTTTTTTCACAACTCTGCTCTTGAATGTAGTTAAAGTGATTTTTAACAAGACAAACACGGTTACCATCACTTATGGTGCTGACCTGGTTTTTCCAATTTATTTAGACTTTATCGTTTTAAAAGTCAGTCTGCTAGTAGAACGTAATCGTTTTCCACAGTTGTGTGCACTATTTTGTAACTATTGTTACTGTAGAAAAAAGTCTTTAAGTGAAATCATTTTATATTGGTTTAATGCAGGTTAATTAATCTATAGTCTAATGTAAGTATTAGACATTAAGTTCATTATGGGAACTATTTTTCCTCACCTCTGTTAACAGAACAGTACGTCCCATACATTTACAAGGTTCGTGAACTGTTCTGTGGAAATATATGTATTTGTATTAATAATACCAACTAACAAGAGACGGTGAGCGTATAGAGCAGGCATGAAACACATTCATCTTGCGTGTGGAGCATCTTCCATTGAAGGAGTGCTACTGAATGGTGCAGTGGTGTGTTTGTAAAAGACAGATAGCTAGACACAATACATAAACACAGAGAGAACACACCGCTGGAGCAGTCTTCTCCTCTCCATCCCCCCTCACACTGGCAGCGGTCGGGGGCAACGCAGCGTCCGTGGACACATTCCTTGGTGCAGCGAGCTGTTGATGAGAAACACACATTCTGCTTTACCTTACCTATGAAACACAGTGTGCTACAAGCAGGGAGCTTTGCTGACCCTGAGTTTCAGTAGTGTTGTAAATGGAGATCTTGCTGCGTTGGTTTACTCTTTGGGGCCGTTGTTGCAGTTGTTGCCGTAAAGGTTTAAACCTCTGGCTCTCTATCCTAACTGCATAAACTATGGCTCTTCTTGTGTCAGTAAGGAAATGATAGGTTTGCCTACAGTACAAAACCTTAGAAAGGTACATTCCTTGATTTGTGTCTCCGGAATTGCCCTTGTGGTTTGTAGCATGAAAATGCTCTTACTTTGGACTGCAAGTCATAAATCGTGCTACCTTTCCCCCAACCCCCAATCCGCAGACCTGAGTTGAGTTGAGTAGCTTGCATTCCTCTCTGCTCCCTCATTCGAAACTCATAGGCTCACACTTTTATCTACCCCTCCCCCACAGCCACGCACACTCTCTGTATACTGCACACACATACAGTGAATACTTCAATACTACACAATCAAGCAGTATAATATAAGCTTCAGTTTGACTTCGGCTGTAGAATCAGTCTGGAGAGCTTGGAAATCGTGGCGGTAAAGCTAGTGGTAGTGCTAGCTAGTGGCCAATCAGAATCGTACTGTTAGCTACAGGCGTGGTTTAGGTGTGAGGGAGACGACTTGAAAACAACTCGAAAAAAGTAACGGAAGTTAATGTAGCTGATGCAATATAGCATCGGTTTTATTAGAATTTATTTGAAAAGCAAAGGCTTTTGTCAATGGAAAAAAATTGTTTCACTCTTCTCCCGACTTTGCTTTGCTGGTTCACAGGTTCGTCCAATCACCTGCCCAAGTATTTTTGGAAAGTGCCCGCCCTTTTATAACAGTTTCAATGGACAGCTCCCCCAATGTATGTGTCTAAAAGACACAGATATCTGGCATGTCAGGTTAGTGTATTTCCCCTTTACAATACAAAAAAAATAAGGAAATGGCATTTCCTAAAGGAGCTTTCCCACTTACGGACACATTTGTCTCTGCTCTCGTAGTACCCTGGACAGCACTGGTATCTCTTGCGGTAGTCCGTCTTCACGGCCTGCCTGTAGGCCGTCTTGTAGGTCACCCTGGTGATGAAATGACAACGGTGAAATTCCAATTCACAGGGTTGGGTGAGAGGAAGTGCAACTATTCTTCGCTACCTGTGACGGGTACATCTGTATGAGGTCCTGGGATCAGCGCATTGCTCCTCCATTACGTGGTCATAGGGATGGGAGTAGGATTCCTTTACTGAGGTCGTGAAGCTGTCAAGCAGAGCAGAGACAGGCACGGTCAGAATATATTAGCTTGAGGTTAAGGTACGCTTCGTGATGCACATCATGAACCGTACA
This sequence comes from Amblyopsis rosae, assembly GCA_025399935.1. Lineage (NCBI taxonomy): Eukaryota > Metazoa > Chordata > Actinopteri > Percopsiformes > Amblyopsidae > Amblyopsis > Amblyopsis rosae. The sequence continues at coordinate 5,395 of JAODTR010064108.1, forward strand.
TGCTAATTAATAACAACAAACTATTTTGATTATTTTGTTTTCAATGTCTTGCACATGAGAAATTCATATTTGTATTCATTTGTAAAAAAAAACTAACAATGTTGTTACATGGTTGAACTCACCTCTCCCATACACTGCATACATTAGGGTCTCGGGGGTTCAGAGACCAAGACAAACCAATGAAGACTACAACCAAGAGGACAGTGGTCATCATGGTCCTACATAAAACAAGATAAAGCAAATCTAGTGAGAAATGCGAGTGAAAATAATCCAAGAGGAACTATTTTTGTACAATTTATACCATGGGAAAAATAAATAATCCTATTAAAGGTGACTCATGCAAGACTTGCGTTGATCTGATATTGCGATACAGTGTAAACATATAAAGTATTATTATGCTCTTTCCTGTATTTGTACGTAGACACTGTAATATTTCCATAATTTGAGGAATAAAAAAGAGAAGCCCAAAAAGAGTCTCCCTGCTGGTTTTAATGATATTAACTTCACCTATAAAGGGATGTTACTATGAGGGCACCTATAAAAGACTTCATTAAACACAAGTCAGAGGCTACAACAATGAGCCAAACTCAAAGTGTTCACCTATTGTGCACCCCATGACACTTGGCAGTCTCAACACAGCACTCAAAACAAACTAGGCAAAACAATAACCGGCGGAGATGGAGAGGACTGAACGGGTGAGCGAGCAAGCAAGCGAGAGAGAGAGAGATAGAGAGAGATAGCAAATAATAGAGAGGCTGCACATAGGAGGGGATCAAATTCAAGAAATGTGACTCCCGGCATCGTCCTTGCCACTATCAATCAGAGCAGGAGCCTCAGAGCTGAAGCCTCCACGCTCCATCGCGGTCCCCCTTCCACACTCCAAACACCATCTGGATCCCATCAGGGCAGCATGCAGGCCCAACAGCAAACACCCCGTGATGGGGACCCGGTTAGGCTCTCAGGGAGCAACGGGGAGGAAATTCCCTAAGGACAGGACTTTCCCCCTCCTTCAAAACCGAGGTCCAACAGCCCAGTAGCATAGTCTCACGAGAAAGGCCATCGTTTCTGTTGTGGGAATGTGACAGCTTTTTTAAGAGCGGAGACATTGTGTTGACATAGTATCAGGCCAAATCTTAGCTTATCATATCACTGGGGAATTTAAAAATGTTGGGACAATACCACTGGAGATGTAGACTTATTCTTGGGTCAAGTGTGTCATGGACAAAAATGTAATGGACCAAACGTCTTGTTTTTCATAAACAAGCAATGGCAGTGCAGTGCAAGTTTGTTCAAATACAAACACACACACACAACACTTAAACATAACTATATCAGCCAAGATGGTTATGGGCATGGACTAGGGGTGTACTCGATACACCTGCTTCTCGCAATATTTCGGTTCACGATACTGTATCGATTCTCTAAATCACGCTATCAAAAACAAATACAGTGTATATTTTTACTCAATTGTTTTGGTATTTTGTACAAATAACAAAATACCAAAACAGTATTGTGGTTATGTGATATAAATGTTATTTGCTTATAGTATAAAGCTTCTAAGTTTTGTTTTGCCATGGCAAAGATATGCATGGGGTCACAACTTACTGTAGCCTGTGTATCCTGCAAGCAGGATAACATACCGGTAACCTACAAAATTCTATCCAGAAACACACCTGCACTGTTAAAGGCTAGTCCTGGTCTCGTAACTAGTTCCCTTTGTTCGTGCCCACACTTGCACTGTGATTACCTGAGTCCGGGTGTGGCTTATTATTTGCCATAGACTGTATGGCACACAACATCAAGGAACTACATAGGCCTGTAAGGAACTGAAGACCCCTTAATGTGACACTCCCCCATATCTAAAAGCTCTTTGTAGCGCTTCCTAATGATAGATCAAGAGACTTGAAACACACTTTCAAGTCTCACACAATATAAGACACACTTAGATCTGTCTGACCAGTGTCTTGTTCTGACACGGTGAGGCCTGTGACATAAATCAGAGTGTTAGAGTTCCTCGCACCGCCCTCTTACCCACCACCAGGGGTTTATTCGCTTTCTGGCACAAACGACTTCAACATAAAACACCACAAAAACACAGTTTTATAAGAACAGGCATATGGCTTTCATTAAGAGCAGCAGTCAACTGCACTGGGATAAATATTTTTCATCACCAAACCCCCCCCCCCCCCCCACACACACACACACACACACACACACACACACTTTTAATTGCGCTTCATTAGAAAAAGCTTTTAAACTGCATGGGAATTCGTAAACTTTTAAAAAACAGAACAGTCAAGCTTAATAAGAGCAGACGTAAGGCAAGTGTTTTTTAAGTTGAAGCTCAGCTGCAGTTCACGTTATTTGTTTGGATTCGCGTCAGTTGGGATGGTGAATAGGTACAGTAGACGTCTGGGTCTCCAGGTGGTTCTACCATTCCTGGCTATTCTAGGACCGAATACATTTGAGATAAAGTAAAGAAGCAAGCATTCTCTAAATATGGCAATATAGTTTTCATATGCAGCTCCATACCTGCTGTGTAGTGATTATTCTGTTTCTGACGTTTTTCTTTCCGACATCCCTGGCTAAAAAGTATCCGAAAAATAACCGTTTTGTGGCTTATAATGATCACGCGCAGTCTGTTTTCCCTATCACTATTCCCATAAAAGTCGCACAACAGCTACTTGACAGATATGTCTGTGTGCACACCTCCTTATGTCAGACACAGAGATTGCTTTCAGGAGGCTGTACATTGACGGTGTGGTTGCTCTGACAATTGACGGCTTGTTTGCAATGAGAATAGCAGACGATCAATCTCAGATCCAGCTCAGCGAAACTTTCATGTGGCCCTATAAAACATTTGCATTGGCTTGGTGCAGTTCAAATTTCTTTCATGGTCCTGACATTCTCCAGAGACACATGCGCACAGCTACACACACACACACACACACACAAATGTACAAAATGAGTCCCATGCATTGAAAGAAATACAGAGAGACTATTTATAGTATCTAAAGACATTAAGATAATTCACTCAGCTCCTCCTGGCTCATTATGTTAAGACCAAAACGAGTGGCTCAGGAATACGTGAATCATACCAACTTTGGAATCATGTGCTGTTTAAGAGGGGCCCGCAACACTGTTTCCAAAACCGCATAGGGGCTTTAATCAAAACAAATCCCAAATGAAAACAGATGCAATGGTTTTGTATTAATCTCCCAAAACACTCACACCCATGTTTTTTACATATTGTAGTTCGATCACTGCTGACACTTCAAAACATTTCATTTCATGCGTGATAGCTACTTTCCTGACAGGACATTTCCGTTAGTCTGGCAGTTGCTATCGCTTTGACACCCAGGTGGAGGAGACATGATCTTCTTCTACAACAAAATCTTAGACAACTTTAAACCTTCACAAACCTATAGAAGTCTCCTTTATTGACGAGTAAAAAATAACAGCTATTACATTATACAATATCTAGTTGCATGTCATCTGTTGACAGTGGTACTACACAGGTTTGAACTATTAGTATTACGTAATCTTGTGTATTGACAAGAATCCATTAGCATCCATTGAACACTGCCTGTATTTTGCCCACCAGTGGTACAAGTGTTATGATATCAATGAAAGCATTAAACGTGATAAATTAATGATTATATGAATATAAACGACTTTTTACAGGATTTCCTATAGTACATCCATTCTAAAGATCTGCTAGTTGCTAACATAACTTGCAAGCGTGGCTGAGATTGATGATAAAATAAATGTTCTTTAATGGCTACACTGCTCATTTGTCTCTGTAATTGTCGTTTGATAACAAGGAAAGCGGTGTAAAATTGATACACTGATTTGGTTTGAATTGCCAAGGGTGCACATCCCCCTAAATGGCTGCCACTCCTCTCTATTACTCTTCCTACTAAAGCTCCTACAAGCACACATTCTCTACACCTCCTCTTACATCCCGGTGCATAATCTAGCTGTAGAATTAAGTAATTAGTTGGGGCAGAAATAATGAGAATCTGGCGGTGCTGTAATATAAATAAATAAATAAACTGTATAAACACTAAATAAGACACTAGTTATTAATCAGATATTGGATCATCATTGATACCAGTATCCATTCTCACATAGGCTACACCTTTTGAATGAGGACTAACTAAATGGAATAACAGACTCACTGGAGTAGATGTTATTTTATGGTGAAATCCTAGACACTGCTTGTCAGATGTTGTCTTTTACCTTTTCTTGCCTGAGCCGTCTTCCTTTTCCTCCAACCCCAAATCTCTCTCGCTCTCCCAATTTCTCTGTTTCACTGGCAATGTGATGCTAACTGAGGTAGAAAATGTTAGTCACTCTTTGGAAGAGAAAGTCAAAGAGGAAAGGAAAATAACAGGGAATATGTTGCTGTGGAGAGAGAGTGAATGTGTGTGTGTGTGTGTGTGTGTGTGTGAGAGAGAGAAAGAGAGAGAACAAAATAAAGATAAAGAATTATCAATGTCAGCTGTTCTTATTTAGATGTGCTTAGATGTCAGATGAAGGAGAAAAAGAAATGACAATACTCTGTCTCCATTTCCCTTGTCTCTATTTTTAAAATCACCACCAAGATTATCTTGCCATTGGATCAATAGCAGAAGATTAAATTGTACCAGTTTTTAGTCTTGCCATTAGCTATCCAAAAACTAATCTGAGATCGCTACAAAGAAAACACTGCTAGGACCTTTGTTGTGTTGAATGAACTGACTTTGACTGAATTCATCACAGTCAGTAGATATGGCGATAAAGGCCTACATAAAATAAATCCTTTAAATAATCAGCCTCTGGTTGTGATCGTTACAGGCCCTGTATGGGGACAACATACCCACTATTAGCCATATAGTCTCCACTTTACAGTTCAACTCTTAGAATAACACATCTATAAAACCGCTCAGGGGTTGAACCTGACCGTGTGTGCCAGTTGGAATGAATTTTACAGAGCTCTCCATGTGACACACCAACCACAGCCACAGTCCCCAACCCACAGAGCCCCATCCCAAACCCCTCCCCAAGACCCGACGCCACCCACCCACCCACCCACCCACCCAATAAAACGGAGTTACTGTAAACTGGATATAAAAGCCATAATCCTTTGCATCTGGGTCTTGGCACATAATAGGCACATTTCTGCAAGGCTGGCACACAAACGCACACACACGCACACACACACACACACACGCACACACACACACACGCAAACACACACACACACACACGCACACACATGCACAAACACACACACACACACCTCCTTCCCTGCCATGATGTGTGGGTGGACGAGGAAGTGTCCGCATGGCGGACTCTTACCAAACACACAGAAGGTAAAATAACACCCAATGTGCTACGTGCATTTCTTTGTACCACATGTTAGTTTGGCTACAACATTATTCCTATGAAATCTAACACATTGCTGGGTGTTTACAGTAAGTCATCATATACGGTAAAAGGTGGTTCTCTCAGCCGCAAAAGCAAAATCCCCACGTTGGAAAAGTTTTTTTTTTTTATGGAAAACCTTTGGCAGTTCCTACGTTGTTGACGTTCACGTGGGAGTTACGTGACAAAAGGATGATCTAGCAGGGAGAGACGAGGGGGAGAGTTTGCCGAAGGGTTCTGTGTTTTCGTTAACTTTGATGAAGCCAACATGATAAGCATGAAACTTTGACCTTTGTGAAACATCAGACACACTTGTCTTTTGTCTTGTCTATGCAGATTACATATTCTTTATTTGATCCCACCATGCTACTAAATATGCTAATTATGCAATCAAATCTTTCCCACTTTTTGCTAGCAGTTCCAGCAGTGGCATTACATGTTTTGGATACTCTTCAGAAAACCTTTTTTCCCCTAGTAACAGCCTATAAATTTAGTGACAGACTTACCACACTGGGCACTTCATTTTCATGTTTTGTTAATTAAGAGAGTTACCATTGGAAAATAAATATGATCACCCTAATAGCGAACTATATTTATTTCAGCTTTACAAGTGAATGCTTTACTACATGACCAATCCTCACGCATTGTGGCTTGGGACTTCTCCACTATGAAAAGCAGGATATGTACCCCCTTCCTGTTCCCCGTCATCCAAGTGTGGGTTCCAGAGGAGAACCAACACTACAGATTCACTGGCCAGAAGCTCTGAGGTCACATCTTCCCTGAACACCAAAGGCTGCATAAAAAGCCGAAACAGAACACAGATGACCAGCTGTCTGTTGCTTAGACAACCATAGGATGGACGGGAGTGTAGCCTCTTTGACAGCTGTGCTAGCTGATATAGTGGAGATTTCACTAACAAAGAACAGAACACAGTAATAGGATGGGAATGAACAGGTTGTGGTGATAAGGTCACCATGTTTACAGTGTTGTTTTGGTCAATATTAGAACATCAACATGGGTTCAATATACTGTAGTAGGTAATACTCAAAGTCCGTCCCTGCCAAAATATCTTAGAAGATAACAGTGAATTTATATAGTGCTGAAAGTCACAATATAACAGCTGATTTGCTTCATTTTTTTTACTCCTAACAGACTATGAGTTTTTGTTTTAAAGTTTCAAAGATAATTTAGCCTAAGTAATTTAACTTGTTAGAACATAATTGTGCAATGTCAAAGTGATGTCATTGGTTGGTGATAAAAAGCCTACTTTTTGCAGATGCCTGTTTTTTTGTCCGACAGCAGTGATATTGGCTTCATTGTTGTGGTGGGCCCCAGGCCAGCGAGAGGCCTCTGGCTCTGCCTATTGCATTACCCCAGCACAGTTGAGAGTCGTCCACACTCATGCACAGGCCTCCAAGGAGTGCAAACTGCTGCTTGCTCCTCCACACTCCAGACCATAACCACAGGCAGAATGACTGTGGCTTCGTTGGTCAGAGAAAAAGTCAAGGAGTCCGCACAAACTCAAACATGCTAACCCACTTTGACAAAAACTAATTGACATCTAACTATACATAGGTAAGGTAATTAAAAATAGAATTAAAAAATGTGCACCTTACCAGAATATTTCTTCAGCCTCTTAAATGTATTTATTAAAACCTAAGTTACATAGCGAAAAACCCAAAATGGAGGCTCTGACTGAGGTTTCAGAAGTACATGACCATACATCACTGTAATTACATGTACCATAATGCGTTGTGGATTATAATGTGCACACACACACACACACACACACACACACACAGGGTGCTTGTTAAAAGAGAACAGACTTTCCACAAGTGACCAAAAAACAAACATGGTTATACTTTGTAAATGTGCCCAGCAAGAATACAGGCAACGCATAAGGTTTCAAAATACTAAAGGTCTGATATGACATACTGTATAATCAGTGTTAATGTTAGGAATGTAGTTCCAAAGCACAAGCAATGGTATAATGTGTGATATTGCATATGTGATCATTTAACTAGATCCCTAGATTTTGGTTTAAAAAGAGTATTACAGCCACGTGCTAAGTAATAAGATTCATAAGTTATTAGTCCACCATAGTCAAATAGTTTCTTAACGTTGGAACGATATGTTTTGTGTAACTGACATGCTACAAAATGTTAAAAAACCCTTTCTTTTTTTTTTGTTAAGTTGGATGTAATAAAATATATGAAAACCTTTGACACTTCATGTTATAGATATTTGAAACATCCATGTAATAAATAATTATGTGCTGAAAATGTGACCTTTGACCTGTGGTCAATTGCTCATTGTTCTGTGTTGCAGCATTAATAATGTGTGAGCTGTTGATTCACCAGAGCCTATGGTAATGCATGGTTCATCACTGATTCCTGTGTTTCTATTGGTTCATTTTTCTATTCAATCAACCCTCTAGAGCAGTATTCCCCATCCTGGTCGTAGAGGGCCGCTGCCCTGCATGTTTACATTGTCTCCCTGCTCCAACACAGCTGATTCAAATGAATAGCTCGTTATCATTTGAATCAGGTGCCTCAGCCGTTGAGGCTGTTGAGGTGAATCGCCCTCCAGGACCAGGATTGTGGAACCCTGCTCTAGAGCAGGGGTTCTCAAACTTTTCAGGTAATGACCCCCCAAAATATCTCGCAACCCCCACTATCCCCAGAGGTGATAGAAGAATAACTCCCCGGGGGGTCCCGATTCCCCAGTTTGAGAACCTGTATTCTAGAGGATACTGGCATATAGACTTAATGCTTATGGCATTCCATATGGTGTGATTAAGGTAATGTATGCTTTTACAATCTTCATTTCATGTTTGATGTGTGAATTTCAAATTATTCATGTAATTGGATTGTAGTTTGTCTTGTTAGTGACGTTGTGGAAATGTATGCCTCTCTAAATAAAATGTAAATAACAGTTTTATCTTTACATGATAATTAACTAATGATAAATCATGTACAAATATGCATCACAGTGTATAATACTGTATGATACACACACGCACACACACACATAGTATAAATATGTCAAATGTCTCTGTGTCTAGGGATTGAGGCAGCCTGTCAGTCACAAGAGCAATGCATGGATGGCCAAGGAAATAGATGTAACCACACAAGAACACTTCCTTGGCAGTCTTGTTCCCTAACATACAGTATACTTATCTATCATATGAATATGGCATAACTATTCATGTACAACCATGCTTAATCCATCTTCTTCAGAATTTCCTCAATCATACTGTAGCTCGCAACTTGCCATTTATATGACTCTTTAATAAATGTTTTGTGTCCTTTTGGGATCAAAAGGTCGTGGGAAGCATCACATTATATGGATCCTTATCTGTTTTAGACAGGTTTATGATGCTGCATCATCCAATGATTTTACCATGAAAGTATATTAAAACTCACTTATTCGTGATTATAAGAACGGAGCTTGGATACCACTCACAATAATTCAAAATAGTCCAGTCTTTTTGATGGAAACATCACCTAGGAAATGTCTAAGCCATCAGAAAACACAGATATACAGTAACCTGGCTTCTTAGCATGTAGCCTACAGTACCTACACACACACACACACACAAGCTTCTCTCTTGTTTTTCCAGTATGATGTTTGTTTTGGCTGCAGTCCATGCAGATTGCTTACGCCTGTGGTCTTGACCCTGGCTGTAGCGGAGCTGCAGTCTAAAATCTATTGGAGAGGTGTGAAATCCCATCCAATACCATGTGTTGGCAAACCCACATGCACAAAAGAGAGCCACAGTACTGTAGAACTATTAAACGCCTATTTAATTTCCTTGCTTGCTAAAAAAGGAACACCTGTTTTATGTACTTAAAGGGCTAATATGTACTGTAAAGCAGTCATGTTGAAAGTACACTCCTCAGTTGTGTTATAGTGTCCCCAGAACCCCAGATATCTACCCAACCTCACTGTTTACATTTGAAACACAACACACCACATTGCATGTGTGTGTAGAGGGAGGAAGACAACAGGGTGAGAGTATGTAAACACAACATGGATAAACCGCTAAATGTCCCTTTAAAGCTGCTGTACAGTAAACTCAAAAACAGACCCGTTCCTCCTCTGCCTACTCCCTCTGGAGACCGTTGACAAACGTGTTGTTTATGTGATTGACATTGGTCGTAACTCTATCGACATCCACACGCAGAGGCTGCGGCTATCAACCAGAGCATTTGTTACAGAGCCTTTCACTCGCTGATAGCTGTCATCTGTGATATTTCAAAGAAAGTAAACACATGCAAAGAGCACATGCAATAAGAACGTGGACTCCTAGGAGGTCTATTTGGATGTACTCACTGTACTGACATGCTTATTATACTAATGCCCCTAAATGCCTGTGCCATACGACTCCAGCAGGGTGAACAATGTTCTCCTCTGTATCACACAATTTGGTATGTCATAGTGTGCTGTAGATAAAGCACGCACGCAGCACGTTTAATAGGAGTCTTGAAAACGTGATTGCATGGGGGAAGTGGGGTGGCAATTTACACATACAGACACGAGCTACACCACATCTGTTTCTGATTAAGACGCCTGTAATGCGACTGGGTGGAAGCTTTCATTGCATCTGCTAGCTACAGCCCAGCGCTACATTCATCTGCTGTTGCTGTTGTTGTTGTTGTTGTTATCGTTGTTGCTGAGAATTGTCCCGGGTATTAGTTCCTGTCTGTGGAAGATAATCTACGACACCTGGCCACTTATGTTAGCGAGGACCTTGATGTTTGTGCCTGCAGCCTGCGTGGCTGGGTCATTATGCAAAATGCGAGAGAGGCTGCGAGCTGCACACCAACTCGCACAGACGTAGGAGCCTTGTGCCATTTGCTTGAGTGTCTAGAGCTGCAGTTAAGGTGCTCAGACGAGGTAATGGCCTCTCAGCAGGAGATTTATAAAGCACACAGCAAAGCGTTACCATGACACAGGCACGTAGGTGTGAGTTAACAGCCAGACACTTCATCACTTTCTCCCTCTATCTCTACTTCCAGGAAGTACAGGCTGGGCCAGTGAATTCCTTTATGTTAAACCCCCCTGATTTACTGGCCAGTCTCTGGCACATAATGTGCTGCCTTTCTGGAAGGCTAGGTGGAAACCTGCAACGTATTAATGTGTTCATTTTAGCGCACAGCTTTCTACACCCAAAAGCGTCTTCAGCACATCTCTGTCTCCTTCTGCAGATGGGCCTCATCCTGCGAGCATCTGGAAGGGCCCTGTTTTCCCCACTCAAAAAACAGAGGGCCACGTGTGCTAACCTGAAGCTGAACCCTACTACGATCCTTCCCTTTGAGTGACTCTCTCTGGGCTTGTCCCAGCAGCAGCGCTGGACTGACCCAATTCATTATTTGGTATTCTAATGTTCTAATGAAAACATACTGAAGCAGAGTTGCACTGTGGGCTTATGGGAAACGGTGATGCACATCATCACATTCTCACTATAGGGACACACTGTCATGTGTTGCCAAGACAACAGGAAGGCGGAGGGAGTGGACAGCCTGAGGCGCATCACCTAACAGGACATCCTGGGCAAATGGCCGTGACGGGTTGCTATGGGGGCCGGGCGGGAGGTCGGCTGGGGTGTCTTGTCCTGTTTGGGTGCAATGTTGACTATTTAAGGAAACCAACTGAAAGGGAATCTCTCTCTCTCCCTCTCTCTCTCTCTGGCGG
>JAODTR010064129.1:4321-16499 GCA_025399935.1 Amblyopsis rosae
TGTGTTTCAGGTGAGAAGGAGAATGTGTGAGAATGTGTTTCAGGTGAGAAGGAGAATGTGTGAGAATGTGTTTCAGGTGAGAAGGAGAATGTGTGAGAATGTGTTTCAGGAATTGCATTGAAGCGATTGAGGACTACCTGTATGTGACTATGTACCCCCCTTCCCACACACACACACTAAACTATGACCCCCCCTTCGTCCCCAGGACTCCCGCAGGTTCGGGGCCCAGATCAGCCGGGCCCTGAGAGACATCCTGGCCCTGCTCTCCAGTGACCCCCAGACCCCCTCTTGCAGTGGGCCTGCTCAGGCCAAGAAGCTGCTCTGACCCCTGACCCCACCATGACCCCTGACCCCACCCTGACATCAGAGAGAGTGGAAACATAGAGGCTCTAACAGACGGCACTTTTGCATTCACTTTATGGAAGGACATTTCACCCTTTCTGAAGGCCAGAACGTTCCATGCAAGTCAATGGGGAGGGTCCCGGATTCCACCACAATATGGCCCATTATTTCTCTCTGGGGGTGTTAATGGGTATTTTACAATGTTATAATAGACGCCTTGACCCTTGACCCTGCCCCGTTGTCTGTCCTCAGACACTCTCTTTAAAGCTGAGCATCATCACCATACTTAACATAATCATCATCTTCATCACCATAACCCTCGGGCAGATATACTAAAGGTTTATTTGTGTAAAAATGTGTACAAACTTGATAGCACTCACAAATAACACGTAGGCTGATCTACTAATGGTGTGCAGGAGGAGGACGTCTTTCAAAAATAGCATGTATTGTTCATTTGCTACATTTGCCTACATGAAAATGCAATTTAGGGTAGTTAAATGTTAAAGTCAAAAATAATGGGAGGGGAAATGCTAATACGTTAATTTACTACACGCAATGTGATCTATCAAGCCTAAAAGCTTTTTCAGGTGATTGTGGGTGTTGAAAAGATTGTTCAAACTGCCGGGTTGGGACTGAGATTGTTTACCTTAGAATAATCTAGTAGGCATACACCTGCATGAAAAACTTTGAATATCTGCTTTCCAGTTTACATTATACAATACTGCATAACACCGGGAATAAGAGTGTGTTGGTGGATGGGTGGGGGGCGAAGATGTGTGTTATTATTGGGGACTGAAGTTAAATCATTTATAGCCTACCCCAAATAACCGCCAGAAAAATTTACATTATGCACACTCATATATGGGGTCTCCCAGAGCCCAAACCGACCATGAGGGTTAAGTCTTGCCATCTTCTCATTTCATCTGAGGTTATTCTTGTTTGACCTACATTTACTTTCTCACAGATAGGCCTATACTGTCCCGTACAATGCTTTTTCTGTTACATTCACGTCTCTGCTGTAGCTCACCAATGTGTTTATTTGTCTCCACCAACCCCTCTAATTCCATCCTATTGAGTTTGTGCTTACGGTCAGACTGCATTCCGTCCCGACTCTCCACGGTGAAAACCATTAAAACACGCAAACCTCCCATTTAAATACTGCTGCCTCCATGGTGTTTGCACCGCTTGTCATCTACGCATTCAATGTTAGCTGATCACCCGTAATAAGTAGGCCTACTAAAATTACACGCGCAATATTATACAATGCATATATATATATATATATATATATATTTATATATATGTATACACACATACTGCCCTTTTATGGAATCTCCAACCAAAATGAGACTTGAAGTGATTGATGTGATGCCTCGTAGCAGGCATTTACAGTCATAAATAAAACCTTATTTTTAGATATATTTTTAAACATTTGTACTGTTTGTTGATTTCAAATCAATTGTACCTCGCTGTAGAGGTACTGTAGAGAGGCACTGTATAAAGAACACCAATTCCAAGTTTCAATTTCAAGCAAGTTCCACCTGCCTGAAAACAAAACCCAGCAACAGATAATGCTGTATTGTTCTGTGATCTTTCCTTAACCACTCCTAAGGACGTTCAAGATAAGTGCAGAGATCTTTGTTGGAGGACTGCAGAGCTGGTGGAAACGTACATAATACGCTCACTAACACGTAATACTTTATCTTATTCTGCTCTAAAAAGAAAACAAAGGCACTTTGTTGGCATGTATTGTACTGTACATATAGAGGTGTCAGACACAGATTATGGTTCACTGTTAACCTGAATATGCATATCAGTCAATCAATCATAGCTGGTTTCTACAGCAAGCTCGTTTAGATAATCTCTTACAAAACAATTATATATACTGTATCCACTACTGTTTAATACTTTGGACTTTATTGTACCTGATGTTCAATTCTGTATGTAAGGTTCATTGACACACAATGTTTTTCTAAGGGCACAGGTACCCTTGTACCCATGAGTGAGTTTCAGTGAATGGACAAATAACGTAAATAAACACATAAATAACTGAGCCCTTGTCAGTGTTTGGTTGGTTGGGATCTACATGTGCCCTTAAATATAAATGTACTAATCAACTAAATACAAATATGAGCGCAGCACTGGTGTTGTCACTCCCATGTCTCATTCAGAAAGGTTATAGGCTCACACTGTTCTCTACCCCTCCCCTACAGCTGTTAGTGCCACACTGTTCTCTACCCCTCCCCTACAGCTGTTATAGGCTGACACTGTTCTCTGCCCTGCCCGTTATCGCCGCCCACATCTTCATGTCCCATGTGAAACAGACTGTGCGTGTCGAGGGCTCAGTATATTGGAGTGCAGCTTGAACTTGGCCAGCTGACATTCAGCCTCAACTGGACGTGCTTTGTGCTGGGCTGAGGGAGGGGGGCTGCCAGGCACCCTGCACTCTCTTGTAGCCTTTTAGCTATTGACTCCTGACCGTTCCAGTGGCAGGACATCTCCAAGACAATTAGTACTGTAGGAGGGGGAGGGGGGGGGGGGGACACACAGGGGTCCTTGTGCTCAGGGCTGGGCAGCTGTCTGTCAGACCAGTGTTCTTGACAGGCTGACAACATGAAGACTTACTGAACACCGGAGGCATTTTTGGGATTGTCAAACATCAGGGGCTTACCCAGCCCGGAGGTCCCGTGACTGTCACGTGTGTCACATATGACTGCACTATTTCCCAGTTATGTCAGGGACACGGCACCCTGCCATTGTGAGATATTTGAAATCATGTGTACTAGCTTGCATTTAAATGCAATAGCTGACTATACCTAACAGGGCCTGTGATTGTCATCACTGGCTAAAAAGGCCCTGAACAGCCTAATGAGATGGACCTGGGCGTTTCCCAGGATGCATAGCAGTGTGTTTCCAAAACGGAGCTTTGCAGAAGCCAGGAAAAACAGCTGGAATACCAGGAATGTGTTTGCAACACACATTCTTTCACATACGCTGTTTGTTTTTGGGTTTCTTGTTAGTTCAGTTAGCACATGTATATTCAGAATGTGCACCTACAGACACACCTCATGGTTATTCTCTAGGTTAGTTTGGAGTGTTTAGTTACACTTTAAAGGTGGAATCAGGCTCAGAGCTGGGGTGATGTTACACTTTAAAGGTGGAGTCAGGCTCAGAGCTGGGGTACTGTAACACTTTAAAGGTGGAGTCAGACTCCGAGCTGGGGTGATTTTACACTTTAAAGGTGTAGTCAGGCTCAGAGCTGGGGTGATGTTACACTTTAAAGGTGAAGTCAGGCTCAAAGCTGGGGTGCAGTTACACTTTAAAGGTGGAGTCAGGCTCGGAGCTGGGGTGATGTTACACTTTAAAGGAGGAGTCAGGCTCAGAGCTGGAGCATAGTCCATTTCTGTTCAGAGCCTTTCTAGTTAATGTCCCTTTCAGGTTACAGCATTTCTATTTATAGTTACTTTCATTTTATAGTTCCTTTGTGGGGAAATTACTTGACATCAACTGTTAGGCTACATAACCCAGCCAGCAACTAACCCCCATGTATAAACACACACACACACTATATACACCAATAAACCACCATGTGTGAGGAATTGTGGGTGATTGCAGGTGCAGAATAAGAAATCTCAGACAAAGTTTTAGGCTAATAAAGAGCAGTAGTGCTCACAAAGTTTAATCTGGTATCGTGCGAACGCCGTCGCAGGCAACAGACAGGCAAGAACACGACAATCACGGACACTGACAAGACGAACAAGAAAACAGATATAGCCCTGATGGGTGGCAGGTGATGTTGATTGCACTCGCCTGCACGTGTGGCAGTTGTGTCAGGAGATGAGCAGGTTTTTGCAGGAGATGCCGCTGATGGAGTATTTTGCAGGTAAGCTAACTGTTGGAACTGGATATATCTATTGTCATCTTATTTGTAACTGTTTGTTTTTAGATTACATTGTGGTGATTGTTTCTGACGGAGAATAGGCTGGGGCCATGCTGGGTATGTGCACATTAAGCAATTCATTGTTTGTTTGTTTTTTGGGATGGGTTGTTGCTAATTGTTTTGTTTTTTTCCTTTAAGGGGACCTGTGTCAATGTTTTGTCACGGCCAGAGCGGGGGTGGCAGAAACCAGACGCAGGTTGGAGTTGTAACAATAAGGATTTTAATTTAAAAAACAAAGCAAGACACTCACCATTACAGCAAACAATAACCGACCAGGACAGGGAGAGACAGAGGGCTACATGTACTAAAGCTAATTAGGGGAATGGGCACCAGGTGTGTGTGATGACAAGACAGCGTGAAGGGAAACCCCAGTAAGAATGGCAGGGCCATCAAGCCCTGACACTTATAGTGTATTATGTTTTTACTGATGTGCCACTTGTACAGACACCTTAATGTTTTATAGTTGCCTAGATGTTCAATTAATCAATACTATTTTACATGAAAAGCCCTCAAAGCCTCAAGGAGGGGGTTTAATGGGGGGAAACCTTACATCTGGCGCTGCCAGCAGGGTCCAAACTGGCACGTTGGTCCAATAGCGGCAGAAGCAGATACACTGGCACAGGGTGAAGACACCGCGGGCTGACCGAGAGATCCACGCCTTTGGAAGCTATCTCTAGAAATTGCAACATGTTGACCGGGAAGCTGGAGGAAGAAGTCAATGGCTTCAAAGAGACGTTTACTTCCACGGAAGGAATTGCATCATGCTTTCACTTCCCCACCTGAAACTATAGTATAGGCTGCTGTACATAAATAGCCTATCAAATTAATCACTAAAGCTCAGTGTAAATGGTCACTCTATTGTGTTTCATGCTTTTAAAGTTTTAACTGCATTTATTAGAGTCACAATGATGTAGTTAAATTGTATTGATTTGTGTATAATTTAGTATATTTAATTTGTTTGAAAACGTCCTGGTGCTAATGAGTTATTTTAATGTCACTGTATGCTACTGTTATGTTTAGCACTTACACTTAATTTGGTGAAGTGCACCGCAAATTAAACAATTTCGCACCTTAAGCGACTCTTTTTCGTCTGGACCAAAGAGAAGCCACACTGTTCTAATATAAAAGTATAATAAAATAATAGTAGGCCTATTCATCCTCAATCTTATTTGATCACGCTACATAGCCTATGTTAATTAATATATTGGAAATAACGATAGTATATATGCAGCGTGATAATATAAGACTGAGGAATTGTCAGGAACATGTATTCCACTTAGCGAATTGATTGAATTTTCTAAATAAAGTAGGCTAGATGTCCCACGACTGTCTCCTTGATCAATGTAAGAACACAACGGCCTTACACCACGTTACTTTCTCCATGTATTGGAGGATTGCCCTGAGATAACACATAGTTATACATGTTATTAATATATAGTGCTTTAAACCTTCTCTGCCTGATCGTGCACCTCCCCGACAACCTGTTAACCGCCCAACACGCCGTCAACTGGCCCGCGGCTCCCTTGTCAATGGGAGCTCTGGGGTTTTCCTGGTAACATGTAATGTGTGTCGGGGACTCTGTACATGCCCTCCCAGACCATGGCACGAACACGAGGAAGGAGGGACAAAACGTTGTGATCTACAGAAGTGAAAGTATAGTTAGCAGAAGGACTATGGTCGCTCGGCTGGATAGACGCTGGACAGCCTCTCTCACGCTGACATCGCCTGCTGCTGCCCGGACACGGTGAGCATAACGCCTACTTGCCTGCGTGCGGAGCCTACTTGGTGACTAATAACGCCTTTACGTTGTCTTGATATGCTGTTGTGTGGGGTCTAGGTAAATAGGACATAGGTATGTACTCGTAACTAAGCCGTGTTTATGTTTCTCTCTTCATAAAACGTGGTTCGGCGAGCTGCGCCACCTTCCCATGTCCGAGCGAAGTGTGAAGTTCCAGTATATCGCTTCCAGGTGTCCAGTGTAGGGGGGGGCAGGAGGACTGTGATGGACCGCCCGTCGTTAGCTGCTATTCAGAAGACACGAATACACTTGTAGATCTGCGGGGGGGTTTATGACTTTTGAGATGTTTTAAAGATTTGAATAAGTGGATAGGCTGCGCTTGTAGCAGTGCTTCTGTGCGTGTAGTGGGGCAGTGCAGGCTCCTCCTGCGTTATGCCCCGCCCGTGTTCAGTATTGATTGAAGACAAGCTGGCATTGCAGTGGAAATGCGTCCCACCGCCTGGTGGCCAAACATTCCGTTTTGCAGTGCGTTTACATGATCCATTACAGCGAGCTTTTCTAGATGGCAGGGACGCAGTCACGGCGCCAGGATGAAGTGGCTGAGGGGGCGGTAATAATATGCGAGGGGGCCATTTTAAATGCCTATATTAAACAGTACATAATCCTGCTATGCGTATTTATTTATACGGGAGGCAATATAGTCGTGGCGTTTGTATTAGCTTAGATGTTCGAACTCAACAGGTGCCAGCGGAACATTCTGGGGCAACTGCAATGTGGAGACGAGAATTTAGCCGGCTACATCCCCAGAACATACGCACAAGCGGTCAATTAGTAGCCACGGAGAGCAAAGGCACTGTACGGCAGGTAATCAGAGCCATGGGGTATCTTTGACTGAAATGAGGGGGATACTACGATGGGAGTATCCGTACGGTATGGGGTCCTCCTCCAGCACATTTTGAGCAATGGCAGCAGGGTCGGACTAGGACTGCCCGGGACTTTGAAGCCGACCGGCCCGAGAACCATCGAGAGTATACCTTGTTGGCAAATACAAATAGCCTACACGAATGTAGAAAATGTTGCTGCTTGTACCTGACATCTCTTGTAGGCTATTGAATCTCCGGGCTGCTGACTGTCACTTGGCTTGGGGTGCAACATAGGCCTGTGCAGTGGCGTGTTTGTCAATTGTGTGGCCTCAAACATAGCTTGCTTTAGGGGCCCCCCATTTAGCATGACATTTACCATCCATCCATCTTCTCCCGCTTATCCGGAGTCAGGTCGCAGCAGCTCCAGCAAAGGACCCCAAACGTCCCTTTCCCGAGCCACATTAGCAAGCTCTGACTGGGGGACTGACGTCCCGAGACGTTCCCAGGCCAGTGTGGAGATATAATCTCTCCACGTTTTGAAACGTTGAAACTTGCTGTTTGAAAGTGTGAATCTTCAGATCTGCATTTAGGACATCCTAGAACAACATTTACGAGGTTTCAAACTATGAAAACAAGCAAATGTGCTGGGCCCATAGGATGGAGAGGGAGACGCCACTTTGCTCTTTTGGGCTGTGCCCGGCTGGGCTCTGGCAAAGCACCTGGTGGGCAGCTTCCTCCGGGCAGGGTAACTCCTTCTCTTTTTAGGTTTTTCAAGGGGGTCTTCTGAAACCTTCTTAGTCTGGCCCCTCCCCTGAGACCACTTTGCCTTGGGAGACCCTACCAGGAGCACAAGGCTCCAGACAGCACAGCCCTCAGGTTCATGGGGGCACCCAAACCTCTCCACCACGATAAGGTGATGGTTCCCGGAGAGGGCATCTGATTATGCTAATGCCAATTATTGAGACATTCTACTGTGGAATATTAAAGATGTTCCATGTTGAAAATCATCTCCATATTCCATATGCAGAGTCATGTGTTCCATGTTTAAGCATCAATACATATCTTTACTGGGACCTTATTCTAGATGCCTCTGACTATGTAGATATCAAATATAAAGACATTTTCCTCTGGAGATTGAAAGTTTTTCTATGTTAAAAACGATCTCCATATTCCATATGCACTATGTGGCAGATTCATGGGTACCATGTTTAAGCATCAATAAAATAATATCCTTAATAGCTTTGCTCATATTTACAGTGGGGTATTATTCTAGATTCATTCTACTGTGGAAATGTAAAAGTATTCCATGTTGAGAACCAACTCTATATAACATCAATACAATTCTTTCTCGGAGGCCAACGGACAATTTCTTGGACTTCGTGGCTAGGTTTGTGCTCTGACATGCACTGCGGTGTGTGCCTGGTTGTTGTCTGGTGAAGAGATCACCATACTGCTTGTGTTATTGCACATAGCAGAGACTTTGCAACACCACGGCCAAGTCAAGCCTATAATTGCAACTGGAATATTCATTTATCAAATGAGCCAATGACTCAAGATACACGTGTGTAGCCTTATAGAATGTCCCCTGGGGAAAAACATTTTGCATTTAGGTTCTACTCAAAGGATTACTCAGTTATAGATAGTAAACAATGAAACCCTGAAAATAATACAAACTACGCTGTAAAACACTTAAGTTAAAAAAGTTATTATATTTTTTGCTAAAAACAGCATAAATTCTAATAGAAAAATAAATAGAAAATAGCATATCCAGTGAAGCTAAGGGCTTATAAATAAGAGCGCATACACTTAAATGTATGGTCAGTCATTCTTGCTAACTTTGAGCTCAAATCAAACAGTATCGCTCCGCGGTGACATTTTGAACACATTTGCCCAATGGAAGATCATCGTGGATATTTACTTTCAAAATAAATTATGTCACTGGTGAGTCTCTTTCTATTGGCTTGAGCTTAACGTGTTATTTAAGAGCCAAGAGCGATACTAAAGGCTTTTGTCAATGGAAAAATGACATAAAATAAGCAGAGTAACTTTTACATTTTGTTTACAATTTTTTTTTTAAATAAAAACAAATATGGAGAGTAGCTTTCAGTTTCACTTCGCCATGAGAATCAGTCTGGAGAGCTTGAAAATCGAGGTGATTCAGACCAGTAAACTTAATGTGTTGCCAATCAGCATCGTAGTTTAGGTACGGGCGTGGTTTAGGTACGGGTGTGGTACAGGTACGGGCGTGGTTTAGGTACGGGCGTGGTTTAGCTACGGGCGTGGTTTAGGTACGGGTGTGGTATAGGTACGGGCGTGGTTTAGGTACGGGTGTGGTATAGGTACGGGCGTGGTTTAGGTGTGACGTAGGCGAATGGGAAACATCTCAAGTGCCTAGCGATAATACAATATAGCATCCTTTTATTCAAATTGATTAGCAGAGCAAAGGCTTTTCTTAAATGAAAATGTTTTCTCTTCTCACAACTTCTCTACTGCAAGAGTGGATAACAGACTCGCTGGTTCACGGGTTCGTCCAATCACATGCAAAGTATTGTTATGCAAGCGCCTGTCCTCTTGAAACTGTTTCAATGGACAGCTCCCCGGATGGATACATGAGTGATGTCAGACAAACATACTGTGCACTGCTTTAACCATGTAAGCGCACGATCTAAAGCACAAGGCGCAATGTGTATTTAGGGCGTGTCCAACTCTACGTTTGCTGTTTTAAAGGCAGATAAACGGTCAGTGCACCAGGCGCATTGTTAAAAAGGGTTGGACTTACTCTCTTCATTATTCACGGGTGTGTTTTGGTCATAACATACGATAAACCAATCCAAGTTTCATCTCCCATTCCATGTGGGCGTTTCTGGATCAGCTCTGGGGTGGTTCCTCCTACCTCTCTGACAGGAGTTTGTGTCTGTAGATACTTTTATGTCAGACCCTGCCCCTCTGTTCTGTGATGTGCGCCAAGGTTCTGTGTTGGGCCCTCTACTGTTCAGCCTGTATAGGCTTCCTCTTGGGAAGATCGTTAGTAGTTTTAATGAAATTTCCTACCACTGCTATGCAGTTGACATCCAGGCAATTATATGCAGTTGACATCCAATTATACACTTATTTTAACCCTGACAAACTGTCACTTTTGCAGAGTTGCTTATTAACAAATGTGTGGCTGACATCTTTTTGCAATTGAACACAGTGGCTCCCCTAGCCTTAAGATCTATGGATACTGTGGACACTTTTAAAATCATTTTTAGACAAGCTTTTCATTAGTTTTAGGCTGTGCTGTCTGTTTATTGTATTGTATTTTCAAATGTGCTGTTTGTTAGTTTATTCGTCTGATACATTTTACTGTAAAGCACTTTGTGCTCCATGTCTGTAAAGGGTGCTGTAGAAATAAACTTGACTTAACACTGTACTGTACTCACTCTGTGTCACTATAGTAAATTACCCTTGTGTATTTCTAATGGTACTATGTCTATTGTACCACTTCATTGTAGCCTGTCATATACGCCACATGTTGTGTCAAATAACGTGGCTCCAGGAATTAGGCTACAGTACATGTCTGCCTTAACCCCCCCATCTTTGTCTGCAGTTCATCTGGTCCATTTCAACATCATGTCGTCATGGAGACTGCTCCTGTTACTGGTAAGTATCACCAGGGCCCTGTGTCAGGAAGCGGGTTTAGTGAAAACTCTGTATATAATCTTTATTTATATAGCATTTTTTATACAGAATTGCAGTTGCAAGTGCGTTACAGAGAGGGAATACATAAACAGTTGTGCTTCCCATAGACAAATACAGAAATCCAGATGTAAAAAAACAGGTGCATAAAGGGATACAAAGAATACCTTTTTGTTGCTATGACAGAAGGTCAGCACCATGGTATGGCTCCATGCTGATCTGGTGGAGGAAGTGCATATTCCAGTAGCAGTGTAGTTACCAGTACAAGTCTGTTATGGGTGGTTATATCCCCTTGTACCCACTAACCTCAATGTAGGAGTTACCAAGACTCCCTTGTACGCATACGAGGGTCTGTATATCCCCTTGTACCACTTATACCCATTTATTGTCCTCCTAGGAGTCTGTTGTGATATGAAGATAATACATTGCATAACTTATTAGTAGGTATAAGGGTTTATCTTTAATAATAATGCTAATATAGATCATAAGGTCAGCCAACCATTCGAAACCAATAAGACTGAGTCAAAATATTTACCATAGCGACTGAGACTTTTCTTTTTGCTATGAAATAGTTTTGTGTGTTTTCTTTCTGAACCACAATGACACTATAATTTGTTGTGAATCCTGTCTAATCTCACATGAAGCAATGTGTGACTTTGTACTGAAATGTATACTTCCATACAGAAATAGTGCAGCCTTGTGCATTTTAAATATTGTAATTGTCATAAAAAATTTATCCATAGTGTACATCAGACAATACCAACAGAATGCAGTTTTATATTGACAACACAACTAAGCATTTTGACACAACTGAGCATTGTGTTTGTCAACAATGACACAAGGACTTGACCTTCTGATGGAAATGACGTAAAAATGTGCTATTTACAGATAGACTAAGGATTTTGAGCAAGTTAGGAGCTTTTGACGGAAATACATTGTGTTTTGCCGTTTGTATGAATTGTTTTGAGAAATGTACACGCTGGTTTGCAACTGTTAAGAATGAATGGAAAAATGTACTACAGCGACTGAGAAATACCGTAATACTGAAGTTACTTTATGCTGCAGTTTTCCAATGTCCACTGGAGGCACTGGTGAGCACATAGTTACTCAGGACATAATTACCAGTGGCGTGTTTTCTGTGGTGTGATTTCACATCTTCATGTGTGAAGACGTTTGTTTATCCTGTTAGGCGTTGGTGTGCTGCAGGCCAGACAACTCTCAAGAAGGCTGCAATGACTATATAGAAAAGAAAGAATTGGTAAATTATATTTCATTATGCATGTTGTTGCTATTATTATTATTATTATTGTTATTAATATTATTATTATTATTATTATTATTATTACTACTACTACAACAATAAATAGAATTAGAGTGTGTGGGTGCAGTATTTACCTGCTGTCGTGTGTTCTATCCAAGATAACCAAACCTGACAGATTTCATTTTCAAGTTCAGTTTAGTCCCTAAAAGAGCGCGGTGACTTGTAATGTATTTGCATTTAAAGGGGGCGCTGTTTAGCTTATTTCATTTGAATATGGTCCGCTGTAAAGCGCATTTGTCTTTGAAAATGAAATTGTTATTTGGGATTGCATTTAAGTTTTAATTGTGTCCACTAAA
>JAODTR010064140.1:0-16498 GCA_025399935.1 Amblyopsis rosae
CCCTTGCTGAAGCTGCTGCCCCCGCGACCCGACTCCGGATAAGCGGATGAAGATGGATGGATGGATGGATGGATGTACGTCGCTTGTAATGTGTCCGGAGCTTTAGGTTTAGGCGCTCTGCTGGTTGTGCTGTTGTGAAATGTATAACTAAATATAACTTCAGCTGTGATTATGATGTTGTCATTATTCTCATTATAAGATGATTATGATTAAATTCATCTATATGAACAAATTTTATGTACGTACGTATGCAGCTGTGGGTAAACACGTCTGCTGAACGTCGTACGCGTATGCCTGTACTGCGTGTTTCCCAGATCAGCCAGCAGCCGGTGTTTGTGCCTGGGGTGTGGGGGCCCTACCTGTCGGCCATGGTGCCCGACATGTGGCTCAACGAGGGTGGCCAGAGCGCCACAGGAAGGCTGGTGAGTCCCAGTGCCTCTGGTTAACCCTTCTTATAGGACGCTGTTGCATGGAGAACGTCCTAGAACATTACATACAGCGTGTTTACATTTTAGTTGCCATTCATCATAATGTTATTGGACGTGGTGGTATTATAAAGTTCTATGGTTATTACACACCTTGGTCATAATGTTTACAGGGAGTAGTATGTCCACAAAATATCATTGCATTCATTTTGCTTATCGTTGCCATGTGGCTGTCTCTTTTGCACAGACTTTTTCTGGTGGCCTGTTTTTCCATTCACTATAGGTCATGGAATTCAGGGAATTTGAAATTTGACTTGGAGTGGGAAGCCTGTATATACAGTAAGGATAGTGTAGTGGTCTGAGTGTTGGACTCCCAGAGGGAATGTTGTAGTCCTGTAGTTGTCCTACCAGTAAGATAAATGGACAGATACACAGATACTACATAAATGCCCACTGCAACTTCCTATAGTACATGTAACTGTAGTCGCTTTGGATAAAAGTGTCTGCTAATTCTAATTTACAAGGCCGTTACAGTGTAAGTGTATCTATAACAGAAATCGTTACTAATTCATTATTGAACTCTGTAAGGCCTCTACGTTCAGTAGACACCACCTAGTGTATTTCACAATAACTGTCTGTCGGTTTGAACTCTAACCTTTGACCTGTGGCCTCTCCTATAGATAGAGCACGCGGTGAAGGGTCACGCCGCCTATTCCCAGCTCCAGGAACAGGCACGACACCACAGGTCAGCTGACCGCCCATCACAGTCCCCTTTGACCCCAACGCTGGTGTCTCCTAGTAACAGAGTAGGATGTTCACACAGACAGCGCAGACCTGCTTAGCTTTGATCTGCAGACAAATACTTCACGTTTAACAGACAATGTTACAATGGAACAAAGCAGATTTCTTTGGAGGGGGGAGGGGGTGGGGTGGTATCCTAATTTAGTCATCTTTAGCCAAAGGCAAACAAAGTTAGCAAAAGCATTGGTTATTTCTCAAAAATGTTAACATTTTGAGAAAATAGACGTTTTTGTAAAAGGGTGAAAACAAAAAGAAAGTCATAATGCTTCCATAACAATTTTTTTGTAATCCTTTTAATAACTTGGGCAATATGATACAAAAGCGGTTGCAACATAAATGTATCCAAAAACACACAAACTGCTAGAAAACACTGCTAGAAACTCATCAATAATTTGACAACATTCAATATTCAATTCTCTAGAAGATATTTTTTGTCTTTAAAAGTATTATTTTCTGAAGGTAATTCTACCGTTGTTCTCAGTTGTTTTAGTGGAACTGTGCTGCTACCGTGTATACGCAGAAGAACGTTGTCAGTTGTCTCGCCTTGACGGGTGCAACAGAGCTGCACTGTCAATCACGCACATCTGGTCTAACCAGCAACATTAACTCACAGGTGTGGGTTTAAAAGCAGGTTGGCCGGTCAGTAATTAGTTTAAAGTGTAACCAGAGAGCATATCATTTAAGAGAAAGGTTCCACCACGGCATTTCCACATTGGATTTTTGGAAGGAAGGGTGTTGGTGGAGCTTTTCACAATGCAGACATTTATGAGGATGAGTACTGTTGGAAGCCAGCCAAATCCAGGGCCATTTGTTTCAGACTTCAAAATCCAGATTTAATTTTTTAATATTTTCAAACTAGAATTATGTCGATATTATCAGCAGCATTTATCTGTCTCATCAGTGCAGTTGTATTATTTAGTTTACAGCGCAAAAACACAATCTAGGGTGCAGTTACACTTTAATTACTTAAAGATTAAACTTCAAAATGTGTCCTTTTATAAAAATCCCCCTTTGAGCTGGCCACTAGAACAGGACCTTTTAAAGTTCTCAAGGCCAGCAGCTAAAAACCCCAAAGCGCTGAGTCATCGTACTGTTAGTACTGTCCTTAATTAATAATGTTGCCTGCTTGTCATCTGTTGGTCAAGGCCTGGCAAGAGCGTCTACGACGTCCTCAACAGCCATCTTTGTTCGCTGACCGAGGCCCATTCTCCCGTTGAGCTGCTCAGCTCCGGCCTGCACCTGTGGCCTGATTTCCATGGCAACAGATCGCCTCTGGCTGACCCCGCCTTGAAAGGCATGGTAAGGGGACGTGGCAGAGACCTTGTAACAGAGCGTCAGAACGACATCCGCTGTCTGGAGCTATGTTGCTGGAGCTGTACTGTACAACTAATTGGCTTAGCCCCTTTTCTCACACACACACAGACACACGCACACAGACACGCACACACAGACACACACACACACACACACACACACACACACACACACACACACACACACACACACACCTAAGCCCAGGGCTCTACGATTCTCACTGCACTTCTACCGGCCTGCGTTAAATGTCCATTGGAGCACACGACTATTTGACATTGGTCAATAAGCCCATTGTTGACTTTATCTCTGTGTCACATTGGTACCCTTTAATTACTTTTTAAAAATACATTTTCAGGGGATTATTCTGCAAACTCGGGGCTAACCCTGCTCTGAAGCAGGGACAGCCAGCCCTATAGGCTAAAGTCGGGGTTACCCCGCTTTTGAATGCGCCATGGTGCATGGTGGTACCAGTGCGGAAGCTTTCCTAGCCTGGGGCCTGGCACTAAGATGTTATGAGAAGGTTCTTCTAAGGCCCCGAGCACACAGAGGCGCGGCCGCTTCAAAAGCACTTTGTTAAAGCTCCGATCACACAGAGATGGGCTGCCTGGGCCAACTGTCACATTGACAAACAGCGTGGCTCTGTGCCTTGGGCTGAGAAGTTATTAAATATATATATATATAATATAGAGCATATTTTAACTTTTATGCACGTCTTAAAAACGCTAAGAAAACGCGGCACCAACACATGTGCATGCCAGGTACGATAGGAAAACAGTGGTTTTGCTGGCGATGCGTTTCTAGCGACGGTTGCTGTGTCATCGGGGCCTTAGAATACTTTTGGCTCTGGGCCAAGTGTAGTGTGAAAGCCTATGAAAGACAGTGCTATTCCATAACTATGAACTTGTCATAGCAAAATGCTTTTTTTGTGTGGTTGTTGTTGTTGTTGACGACGACCACTTTCCCTTATGGCCTGTAATCACACATCGCTGCTTTAATATAGAGTATTTACTGTACAGTGTGTATATGTGTTATGATGTTGCCAGTATTTTAATTGTATAACACATTCACAGTGAGAAGACAATTACATGGTACCAGATCACTTGACATCTCACTAATATAAGGCTTTGTTGTTACTGCTAATGCTTACTGAACCTGTTGGCCAGTCAACAGTACGTTTTACAATTGCCTCAGATATAACCTTTTCTACTGTTGGGCATCTGGGTATAACACTAGTGTGTATTTATTTACATGTAAGGTTAAAACACAAACCTGAATATATGAACTCAAATGTGCTTTTTAGGTGATCGGTCTGTCTCTGTCCCAGACCCTGGATGACCTGGCTGTCCTTTACCTGGCTACTGTGCAAGCTCTTGCTGTGAGTCCTTCCATGTTTTACACAGCATCTTTTGCATGTGATAACAGTAGATATGGATACGGTTTCTACGCATATGGAGAAGATTCGGTTCTAATAACCATATACAGTAGGGCTGTGCAATTAATTCCATTCCATCCATGCATCCATCTTCATCCGCTTACCCGTAGTCGGGTCGCGGGGGCAGCAGCTCCAACAGGGGACCCCAAACTTCTCTTTCCCAAGCCACATTATCCAGCTCTGACTGAGGGATCCTGAGGTGTTCCCAGGCCAGTGTGGAGCTACAGTATAATCTCTCCACCCAGTCCTGGGTCTTTCCCGAAGACTCTTCCCAGCTGGACTTGCCTGGAACACCTCCCTTACCAGATGCCTGTAACTGACTCCTTTCGACGTAAAGGAGCAGGGGCGCTACTCCAAGCTCCTCACCCTATCTCTACAGGAGATCTCAGCCGCCTTCCAGAGGAAACCCATTTCAGCCACTTATACCTGTGAGCTCATTCTTTCGGTCATGACCCACCCTTCATGACCATAGGTGAGGGTAGGAACGAAAATTGCCCTGAAGATCGAGCTCTTTGCCTTCCGGCTCAGCTCTCTGTTCGTCACAACGGTGCGGTAAAGTGATTGCAATACCGCTCCGATTCTTCGGCCAATCTCTAATCTAATTAAATTTGAATCATTATTAAAATGTTGGCTCCTGACAATTACAAAGACATTCTAATCGAGAATTTATATATTTTTTTATTTTGCCATTGCGTTTGCAAGAAAACTCTTATTTTTTCTTGTGTTCTGAATGACAGAAAGTGAACGATCAACAAGTATTAAGGGACACTTCACAGTTGAAGGTGTTTTCACTGTTAATTTCTTTCCCAGTTTTTTTGGTGCAGTAAATGCACCAAAACTTTCCAAAGTCAATGAGTAATCATGTTAAATAATTGTAATTTCAATATTGACCAAAATAATCATGATTATAATTTTTTTTTCCATAATCGAGCAGCCCTAATGTATTACGTCGTTTTCCCCCATGTCTACATTGTGTCCCTGCACATTAAATGGTTTTAACGGTGGAGCCAGCTATCCTGGAGAAAATGTAATATTAGAACTCGATCAAAACAAAAGCACTCAGAAGCTCCGCCCCCGCGTTTGTGTTCCCGTTTACAGAGCCAGGGCAGTGTAGAAACATCTGATTATTTTCTCACACAGAACGTAGACCGTGAGCAGATATTCTGTGAATTTGACCACAGGGCGTTTTAGATTAAACTCCCTACCTTTTAATGGGGTAGTTTGTTTACAACCAGGGTTAGGTAGGTTACTTCTTAAATGTAATCAGTTAGAGTTACAAGTTATACAATAAAAATCAGTAACGTAGTTTTATGGATGATTTATATTTAGTAACATAATCGGATTACTTTCCATTACTTTCAGATTACTTTACATCTAAACATTGTTCTTGAAATGCCATCCAAAGATATTTATTACGTTGGCAGTGCCAAATATTTGTATTTTTGTGATTTCTGTTGCTCATGAGATCAGATTAAAGTAGGACTTCATTTGAATTACTGATTGACGTTAATGAAATGTGAATTAGAGAACAGCCCATTGGTGTATGTATTTTTCTTCTGCAAACTTCCCTTTTTAAATGTGAAAGTAGTTCTATAAGCAATCATCTAATAAAAAATAATGTAATCTGCTTCCACTATTTTATCTGGTAACTGTAATGGATTGCAGTAACTGTTTTTATGCAATCAGTTACTTCCCAACGCTTAAACCCCCCCCCCCCCCCCCCCCCCATGTGTCTCTTGACACAGCTGGGCACACGCCATATTCTGGAGACTATGAAGGAGGCCGGCCATGACATAACGACCCTCTTTCTGTGCGGAGGATTAAGCAAAAACACCCTATTTGTACAGATCCACGCCAACGCCACAGGTACTGGATTAGGACGGGTGTCCCCCTCATCTAGTGGAATTTGTGTTCGACTAGTAGTCATAGTGGCACATGTGCATGTTGATGGACCTGCTGTAACCATATGGTTGTAACAATGTTTATTTCCTCTTTAAATCTAGAATACAAACTCTTAATACTGGACACTACTGTAGGCTGCCCTCCAGTAGAGCTTAATGTTTGACTGGTCTTGAGTGTCTGTGCCCACGCAGGGCTGCCTGTGGTTCTGCCCGATCAAGCAGAGGCTGTGTTGGTTGGAGCGGCGACCCTGGGTGCATGCGCCTCACGGGACTACAGCACTGTACAGGTGCTTCATGAACCTTCTATACTACAGCACTGTACAGGTGCTTCATGAACCTTCTATACTACAGCACTGTACAGGTGCTTCATGAACCTCCTATACCACAACACTGTACAGGTGCTTCATGAACCTATACTACAACACTGTACAGGTGGTTCATAAACCTCCTATACCACAACACTGTACTGGTGCTTCATGAACCTTCTATACTACAGCACTGTACAGGTGCTTCATGAACCTCCTATACCACAACACTGTACAGGTGCTTCATGAACCTTCTATACTACAACACTGTACAGGTGGTTCATAAACCTCCTATACCACAACACTGTACTGGTGCTTCATGAACCTATACTACAACACTGTACAGGTGCTTCATGAACCTCCTATACCACAACACTGTACAGGTGGTTCATGAACCTCCTATACCACAAAACTGTACAGGTGGTTCATGAACCTATACTACAACACTGTACAGGTGGTTCATGAACCTTCTATACTACAGGAATGTACAGGTGCTTCATGAACCTCCTATACCACAACACTACAGGTGGTTCATGAACCTATACTACAACACTGTACAGGTGCTTCATGAACCTCCTATACCACAACACTGTACAGGTGGTTCATGAACCTCCTATACCACAAAACTGTACAGGTGGTTCATGAACCTATACTACAACACTGTACAGGTGGTTCATGAACCTCCTATACAGTACTACTATTCATGTGACAACGTAGCTGGGAGACATGCTCACTTAAGAGACACAGGCATACACTTTTGCTCCCATAGAAATGAATTACATTGCACTATCTTTGTTAGTATTGTAATATATTTGGCTGCACCCATGTGTACAATGTGTTGACTTCTAACTACTGTTGTAGTCAATGTGGATAGTTTATGACTCTATGCTTCCACCTGCTGGCGTGAAACTAGAAATGCTAAGTCGGGTGTTTGATGGCTTGCATAACTTAAAATAGGAATTTAATCTGTAGCTGGATCCCATTATGACCCCTTGGCAACCTCAGCAGCACAAAGGATTATAAATCCCTTAACCCAGATGTGCTGAAAATAATACTGCAATAATAGGACTGCACCTGTCAATCAATTTTCTGCCATATCCACCCGTGCAATTGTAGTTTATCTGAGAAGTAGTTTGAGGTTTACACCAGAAAGAGGCGCCGCAACGCAAAAACCATAAAACCACTAACGTGCGTCTGTACGTGGGTCAAAATTTAAAGTGTGTGACATTATGTAGTATTACGTAAGTGGCATCATTTACTGCTATCTACTTATTTATTCATTTATTCATTCAGGAAGCAATGGAGAAAATGTCTAAAGTCGGAAAGGTTGTTCAGCCTCAGCAGGAACTCCAGAGGTGAGGTCATAGTGGGTAAAGAGTATGTAGACTTGTGCCACTGCGTATAAGCATGGAATATAATTTATGGACAAGCTGTTGAACAAACAGCACTGATATGAATATGCAGTTTTGTTCCATTTAATTACTGTTGGTAAAGTGAAAATATGCAAATGTGTGTTTTTACAAACTCCAGTCTTGTTTTTGAAGACAGCATGATTGGAGATTTCTGTCATTATTCACCTCGAGTGACTGCTTTACCCTTTAGCTTCTACGACAGAAAGTACCAAGTGTTCCTGCGCCTCTTTGTCCACCAGAGGGAGTACCAAGCCCTAATGAACAAATGAACCACAGATGAACTGTTGGCACAGGAGAAGTGGATACTAGTACTGCACAGTCCAGTTAGACCATTAACCCAGTATTAAGGATCTGTTGGCTCTTTTCTATAAAACCAACAACGTTTTTGTGATCCTGAGTGGAAACCTTAATGAAATAATGTTTATAATAAGCATTTATTTAGATGTCCAGGCTTCAGAGTTCAAGTATGCTTTCATCAAATTGCACAACATATGCCAAAACCACCTCTAGAGACCACACGTTTACACAGGACATTGTATCATCTGTGAGCTAGTTTCTATTTTCTAAGAACTCGTTTGGTGGTGAGCGAACATGGTGGTGAGAACTAGCTCCTTTAGAGCAACCACTTAATGTAAATGAAATGTCAAATACTACAAAGAGGTGGCATCCTAAAATGTATTTCTAATTAAATGTTTTCATATTGATGAACTATATTGCCACTCTTTTTTTTCTCTTTAGTGATTTTTTTATTTGGTACACCATTTAAAAGGTACACTCCTTGATTTGTTTCTGATTCACTGGTTCAACGTGTTTACATGCCGCTCCCACACCTGACGTCCCATAGCTTCATCATATTCTGTCGCCGTCTCCTGGGATGGTAGGACACATCTCCTTGGCCCGTTACCTTGTTCTCTCAGGTACCAGTAGGACACATCTCCACCAGGTAGGACACATCTCCTTGGCCCGTTACCACGTTCCCTCAGGTACCAGTAGGACACATCTCCTTGGGCCGTTACCACGTTCCCTCAGGTACCAGTAGGACACATCTCCTTGGGCCGTTACCACGTTCCCTCAGGTACCAGTAGGACACATCTCCTTGGCCCGTTACCACGTTCCCTCAGGTACCCATCTGAACTGTCTCTCATTCTCTCACACTTCCTGTTTGCCTCCATCTTTTCCACTGCCCTAACCGCCACCTTCCATTCGGTCAAGGTGTGTGTGTGTGTTTAGGGGGGGCTGTGACGCCTGTTCCCGGTAGCAACGGGGATCAACTGCAATAATCTCTTGAGAGACACCGTTGTGTCCCCAGCGTAGTGGAACGTCAAATCCCACACAGCTGAGTTAACAGGACGGCTTCACACGGCATGGGAGCATCCGATCCCAGGATCAGACCATGGACAAACCCTCCGTCACATTCAAGAACGTATTTGAACACTAGCTTTTTATTTTTGCTGTAAAGTCGGACATTTTAACATTGTAGTCTATGGTGATTTACTTCCTTTTGTAGCCAGCCTCAAGTGGCCATTCGATGAACTGCAGGGTTTGACACTTTCGTGTTGTATTAATTTCTCAGCACCAGAGGTTCCTGCTTGGGTCAGATGAAGGGTGCCCTGGGGGTACGCATGCCCCTAGGGTTATTTAGAGGTACTGCATGGGGATACTTTGACAATTTTGTGAAAATACAAGTATACTTTCAGCTTCTATTTAGACCTAAATAGAAATAAACCTTTTTTTTAGCTGTTTTCCCATTAAAAGTACAAATTGTTTAATTGAATGATATTGTCATTTTACAGGTTTGAAGCAATCATGGATATTGAATCCTCCTTTTATGATAAAATCCTATATATATTTATTTAATTATTTATTTATTCTCTTCTATAGCATTCTTGAAAAAGTGTTGTACCTAAACTGTACAGCAACTGTGTTACATGAACACTCACATTCTACTATTATTCAGAGTATCATAAGCATATTCTATTTTTATATTCTGATTCAATAAGGCTTCACTTAACATTCTCCAGGTCAAATTGAAAATATATTTTCGGAAAAAGGGAATATGATATGCATGTACACTTAGTGACCGGTAACAAGCTAATTGTTTTATTTGACCATGTTACGACATGCATAGACCATTGAAAGGTAAATGGACTGCATTTATACAGTGCTTTTCTAAGCTTCCAGCCACTCAAAGCACCAAACACGCACCGATTGCTGCCATGTGCGACCAACTACCGAGAGCAGTTAGGGGTTAGGCATTTTGCTCAAGGATGCTTACAGGTAGGTCAACACCAGGGTTCGAACCCACGACCTTCTGGCTTGAGCCCAACACTCAGACCACTAGACCATCCTGACCATTTTTTTTTTGTCTTTGTGCTTCAATGGAGCGCATCACATACTGAGATTACTCATAAATCATGCAGTGTACACTATGTTTAGTGCATGGACAAAAGACAGACTGTATCGCAATCATTTATTAAAGTATAGAACAATTTAAAAATGGCATCTGACAAAAAAATTTAGTTTGTTAGTTTAAGGGAAGGTTCAGAGTATGTCAAGTGTGGTTGACAGCAACAGCATATAGGCAGAAAATCAGTCTATACCCCTGAATATATTGCCACAATTTGCTGTAATTAGTTTACACTCGTGGTACGATATCTCTTTCCTGCCTTTAGCTGAACAACAATTATATCTATAATGTCCCATCATAAATCATATAGCAAGTTATACTGTTTGTCCCAAAGCCTACTCTTGCAGTATTTTACAAATTTCTCCATTTCTACCTTTAATTCCTACCGTTTATAAGGCGTTACTAAATCAAAGCATGTAGCACTACGCAACCTAACCTCAAGTTGGTGAATAGTTAAAGTCTTTCAAGTCCTTTCCAGTCATTAAATGGCACTGTTTTGTTTTGGAACGCTCACGCCACCAAATACCACTGTTGCTGCTATGTGTGAAGGGGACGTGGCCTCAGTGTTGAGGCTGCCCTAAAGGGTGGGGGGCGTGGCCTCAAGGTTGAGGCGTGTAGCGCAGGTACTTCTTCCCAGACGGCAGGTCCTTGGTGAACACACCAGCCGGGAAGAGAGACGCAGCCTCCTCCTCGGGCATGCTGGGGGGCACCATGACGCTGTCTCCAGGCTGCAGGGGTGACAAGCAGAACACCTGGCGGAGGACGACTAGTACAGTCAAGCCCACTACAGTCTAAAGTACGGTTAGTTCTGTTTGGCGGTATGGCTCTGTTCTTGGAGCTCCATAACACCTAATCTCACAGAGCCAGTCTTTCCTTACGAAACATTTTACCCAAATTCCTGCCTGAACAAATGAGTCTATAGCTGTTTTTTCTAAAGGTATCCACAGACTCCACAGACCTCAGTGGGTGCCTTCGCTTCAAGAGCACAATCACCCCTAGTGTAGGATATTTTGCATATTGTTTGAATTTAATAGTAGTACGCCTATACAACCGTTACTGTGTATTGTGTCATACGTAGCTCATTATTAAACAATAATTAATTGGGGAACATTCTCTTATTTGAATTTATTACTAGTAGGCCTACAATTGTTACTGTGTATTGAGCCATACATAGGTAATTATTAAACAGTTATGAATATCGAGGTTCGGGGCACACTCTGTCAACATGGAGGGCAAGGGGGGTTGAGTGAATTAAATTAAATGATAGAATGGCGAAAACATTTATTTTAAATTAAAGAAAATAATTTAAAATATTCCCGTTCCAAGGTATCAGATGACTACCTGCCAGTCAGCGGGCGTGGCTACCCGTCTGGTCGCTGTGAGCTGTAGAGACTCCACCACCCGGAGGATCTCGTCAAAGTTGCGCCCCGTGGTGGCGGGGTAGAGCAATGACAGCTTCAGCCTCTTGTCTGGGCCAATGATGAACACCTGAAGCAGTCATGATTGGCCCACACTGATGTCAGCAACGTTTTCAGGACAACGTGGCTGACTGACTGAATAACTGACAGGCTGGCTGACTGAATAACTGACTAACTGACAGACAGACTGACTGAATAACTTACTAACTGACAGGCTGGCTGACTGAATAACTGACAGAATAACTAACTGACTGACTGACTAACTTCTGCATACATGACTGCACAACACAGACACATACAATTGCTCAGGCTGTTAAGTATACTTAACATCTCTACCGCGGATGCATCTCAGCGCCTTGTGGACATGTTGGCTATTTGTGTAAGTAATTAGCTATATTTATAATGGCATACTTCATGTGTTTTCCATTAACAATATTGGTGTAATTAAGAGATTCTAAGCAAATATTTTCCACATGCATAACACTCATTTGTGAGCATAGCAGGACATCATAGCCTCTAGCGGGCTTAATGAAAGCACACAAGTCCATATGGACACAAAACGCTGGTGCAGCACGGACATCTTAATTTGTCATCCATTTTACGCCATCCATTACGTACGTAGAGCACGTCTGTGTTACTGGCCCGTCTCGACCCGGGGATGCAAACATGGCGTTCACATGAATATTGACTGTATGTGACTGTGACTCACTGACAGAGACAGACTGACACACAGGCAGGCAGGCAGACAGACAGACAGACAGGCAGGACCTACACAGCGTGCTGTCAGGGGCATGCCATATTTGTCCTTCTCGTCTGGGTCCAGCATCCCCAGGGCCACGGCCAGCTCCCTGTTGCTGTCCGCTATCAGGGGGAAGGGCAGGGGGCGGTCAGCCTCCTCCTCGCTGTTGTAGGCCTGGATGTCCTGGCAAGCGCAGAGCAGGGACGCCGGGGCGCGGTCAGCATCATCCACAGT
The DNA here is from genome assembly GCA_025399935.1 of Amblyopsis rosae. Lineage (NCBI taxonomy): Eukaryota > Metazoa > Chordata > Actinopteri > Percopsiformes > Amblyopsidae > Amblyopsis > Amblyopsis rosae. The sequence continues at coordinate 12,389 of JAODTR010064140.1, forward strand.
GTGGAGCTTTTAACGCACCACACCAGTTGGCTGCGTAGCCATCGCCACGGAGGCAGAGTGAGGAGGGTCCTCGTTCTACCCCCAAACTAATGTGCTGAATGTAGTTGCTCTGAAACGAGGGATCTCGTATACATTACTCTCCTCTGGTACTGCACGACACGCGTACACCAAGTATAGAGACACCCTTCCCAAAATGGCGGGTTTCAATAGTGAAATGAGCCTAATGATAGGCCACTACATGATTAGTATCAGAGCCATGGAAAGAGAGTTACGCCAACGGAAGTTCAACATTTTCAACGGTCACATGGTTCGTGGAGACACAAAACAGTTCCAGGAAGTGCATTGTGGGCAATTTGAATCACCATATTGAGCAACTTAATTTTTTGGTAATAACTAGTCAAAAAAGGCATCGATTTACATTTACATTCTAATTTATAGGGTGCTTATTAGTATTTGCAGCTAACTTCAGGGAACAGTTTTGAGGTTCCACGATCCCGCCATTACTGTCTGAAAATACGGTCCATTGGAGTGAACAGAGTTGACGCGACTATGTCGTTACATGGCTCTGGTTGGTTAACCTGACATGCCAGAGGAATTGTTAGTCACAAGTCCATCTGGGAAGCTGTACATTGAAACTGTTTGTAAAGGGTAGGTACTTTCAAAAACATACTTGGCACTTGATTGGATGAATCATCTGGCCGCCGTCGGCAAACCTAAACCACGCCCGTATAGCTGATTGGAAAGTTCAGTTGCTACTCGGACACATTCAAAATGATTCTGAGGCTTTCCAGACTGATTCTCACGGCGAAGTTAAACTGAAGCTTGCGAGATCAGGATGGTCTCGCGAGGCTAGTGGTTAGTTTCATTGGCAGTATATTACACTGCCAGTTTAAAGAATGTTAAATTGCTTGAGCATGATTTTCCCCGGTAGAGAGATACTCATTTGCATGCTCATTAAAGGTACCACTGTGTTCGCGGTACGGTGCCGGCTCACCTTGGTCCACCCGTAGTGGTCCTCCAGGTTGTCCACGGACAGCGCGATCATCCTCACGTTGCGTTTTGTGAACTCGGTGCAGATCCGAGCCGCCCGCCCCAACTCTGTAGTGCACACCGGGGTGTAGTCTCTGGGATGGGAGAACAGGATTCCCCATCTGCACCGCGAGAGACGAGAGATGAGCACGCCAGCATCCACATTCACATTCTGCATTATTAATCACAAAAGAGATGTCACATTTACAGCTTAGTTTCATGAGATTTACCTCACCTTGTTGCGATTAGCAAACATTTAGATAGCTGTTGTGTAACAATGCTTGATATTAATCACATTTTAGAGGAAGGATGTGGCATTTAGGTCACTCTCAGTGACACAATTGTTCCCACTAAGAACAGCATTTTCATTTGCTCTATCCACGTAAGTGTACACGAGGACCTTTCGCCAGAAGCAGTTAACCACGCCAATGGGTCAATCATACTCTGGCAAAACGTCCAATCCTCCTGATGCTCCTTCATGCCAGATTACCAAAATAAAGTAGTTTTCTGGAGCAGTCCACCACAATCTCACACATACAGACTCTGAAGTGGAAGGGGGACAGGAAATCGAAAAAGGAGCACTTCATTCCACATGTGTAGAGACCACCTTGCACATCACGGTTGTCTGTAGGACTTTGACTATAACCCAGACTTCTGTCTGTGGGACTGGGGGTACAAACTTACTACATTTTATCATGACATCTAACAAACCCCTAAATATCACATAAACACTCTTCATGGTCTATCTAAAGTCACAGTTGAGGTGCACTGGCTGCTCAACTGCCCTTATAACAAATTAAAGTAGCCTATGGATCTATACCCTAGCAAGTAAAAAAAATTGTTTTAAAGATAGGCCTACTTATTAACAGTATATTATGGTAAAATGTAGTCGGTGTAGGTCAGTAAAGTAAACTATATGAAAATAATGTACAGTACAAAAAGCAGAAGCACAAACAGGAACTAAACCACAATACTCAATGTGCTGATTTAAATAGCCTAGTAAACTGCTATAGTGATGGATGAAATACAAAATGCTATACGTACGAGTCGCCAAGGAAATCGTGAAACATAATTCTACCCGCGGTGGTCTCCGCCTCGAAATTGGGGAATACATCTCCGAGAAGTAGCCCTGGCATGTTGGACTCGATCAGTGCTCAATCCGAGTCAGCTCTGCACAATTTGCTATATTCACTGACTACAGGTCGTAAGTCACGTGGTACAAAACGCGTAATTAAGCTGATGTAAGCCTGATAGGTTAGGATAAAGTTACGGTAATGAAACGTGTAGGCCTACATAATAATACCGAGTGGTTTATACTTCATTTCTCACTTCTTCTTTTTCCACAATTGAATTCAAAGGCATATAACTGGCACATATATTGCAGGAGATTATACTTTTGTTTTGTTAACGTTACACACCTCGGCTGTTTCATATCACTCAACATCGGACTTTAATCGTGGTATTGGGTTGGCTATTTTGTGTTAAATGTAATTTAGCTTGACATCAGTTCAGCTTTTTAAATTCCTAGCCACGTGATCAGAGGACAATAGCAGCTAAGCGTCCATGCACTTTGGAGGATGTTGCGTATCTGTACGTTTAGTGGTGGCTGCAAATCTTTAGCAAAGAGCTGTGAACGTTGAGACACGTTTAACCACTCACCATCGTGGAACAAATGACTTCGCCGGGGTCCAGAAGGAACAGTTGTCGTGGGAGTGCTTGTGGAAACTGTGGCGGCACCACAAGTGGCAGATTTGAGATCGCCAGCGTGACGCGTAACCGCTGGACACCCGAATGCCAGGCGCGTCGAAGGAGTTCAGTTTCTTCAAACATTTCCTACTCCAGAGGAGCGCACGGTGATGATGACTTTGTGGGGAGCCTGAAACAGCCCATAATTTCCATAGCTCTGAGGTTTTTGTTAGCCATAGACCTGTGGCTGTCCAAGAGACTAGGGGTGTGCGCATGCGAGGGGTCTTCTTGGGGAAGCATACGACCCCTGGTGAGGCTCGTGGAGCTCAACTTGGCCTTGGGTAAGTGTGGAGTCCTTGGCTTTATAAATACTGCGTTTTTATGGACGTATAGGAGAGCGTAAAGCGGCGCCAACAATAGGAAATACAGCTGCTTTTGCTCGCCCTCCAAACTGCAGGAAACATTTGTACGTCAATAGTCTCTTTAACTGTAAAGGATATATATTGTCATAACTGGCTTTTTTTTTTTTTTTTTTTTTTTGCTGCGGAAAGAAAATAAAGAAAAAAAGGAGGTTGCAGGCGTTTAAACTGATCTAGGCCTAATAGTTTTCTATTAGCCACACTTCAGCCATACCGAATTTAAACGGGTAAATAATTACGTTCTACCTGACAATTGGCCAATGTAATAATATCCTGTCATATAGGCTATTAGATATTAACCAATAAATGTAATTTAATTAATTGCTCGTTCCAGCGCTGCTGATGGACCTGCTGCTGGTCAGAGCGGTGAAGACGCTGGTGCGGCGCCGCACGCCATCCCAGAACCGCTCCGACATCCTCTCGGCCTTCTTCGTGGAGCGCTACTGCTTCCCGTCGGGCGACGCCACCCGGGCGGCCTTGTGCGCCCGCTTCATGCTGGCCCGTCTAACGGACGCGGCCTCGGTGCGGGCACGCGTGCTGGTGCTGGGCTGGGCGGGCCTCGTTTGTCTTGAGGAAGCGCAAATAGCATACATGAATTATAAAAGCGAAACAGAAAGGACTCATCTGCCTATAAAAACATTGTCCTTTATGTAAACTCTGCCACAGTGCCCTTACGGGGTCATATAAGTAGGCTATGTGGTGGTGGTGGTCTGTCTCACGGCCCACAGTGCGGAGGTGTGTGTGGAGGGTAGCATGTGTGCCCGCATGGGCTAAGTGCCAACTCACCACTTAGCAAAGTTTCCACCAACTGTCGCAAAGTCTCCTGACTGTCATTTGTATTGTACCCCAAGCCCCGTTCCCCTTTCCATCATCTCAGCTTACAGTGGATGTCAGTGTTGATTAATGGTCTCGGGGGGGGGGGGGGGGGGGGGGGGGGGGGGGGGGGGGGGGGGGGGGGGGGGGGGGGGGGGGGGGG
>JAODTR010064151.1:0-16497 GCA_025399935.1 Amblyopsis rosae
CAGTTCTGAAGGCGAAAGGGGGTCAAACACAGTATTAGTATGGTGTTCCTAATAATCCTTTAGGTGAGTGTATGTACCAAATTTCATGTCGATTTGACATTCACAGCGGAACTTGCATGCTTTTAAACTTTGATTAGACGTGTATCGGCAATATCGGTGAGCCAGCTAATTGGCACTTTAGGAAATATATGCAAATGGCCAAAGGTATAACTGAACAAAAATGTTAGTTATATCTTTAAAGGTTCTTGAGATATCGACAAGTGGCAATTGTAGCACCCCCTACGGGCGAAATGTTACGAAATTTGGGTATCTTTTAAAGATTTTCAAAAAAAATTTGCGTGTAAAGTTTCGTTATGTTCGAACCATGGGATCATGGAACTTTTTGTTACCATGGTCTCTACATGATGTCTACCAAATTTTGTGAGATTTGGATGAGCGGTCTAAGACTAGTTCATTTTAAATTAGCATTCAGTTTTTTGGAAATGGTATGAAAAGGAGACATTTTTACAGCAGAGAAACAGTGAAGAAAATATGCAGAAGACTGGAGAGAATAAGAAGAAGAAGGAATTTTGAAAATGGGCCTAGCCATTTTGGAGATATGTGTCAAAAGGCAAAAGTGATTGCTATAGCGACACCTATAGGCGCAGTACCTTGAATTTGGGGCTCTGAGTAGTGGGGGCAATTTGTGGTCATGTGGTGAAGTTTGGTGTTTCTGGGCCATACAGTTTTGGCTGGCCAAACACGTTTAGCGGAGAATAATAATAATAATAATAATAATAAAAAATAATAATTAGAAGAAAAGCAATAGGGCTCCTGCACCTTCGTTGCTTGGACCCCTAATAATCAGTATTCAAGAAACTGAATTTATCTTGGCTTAGGAGTGCATATTTCATGACCTCCCAAGGAACACAAAAAATAAAATATTAACATTCCTGTTGCTTCCCATAATACTGACAAATGATATCTCACCCAGAGTATCACATACTTGTGACCCCTCTACGATACATGAATGTGTGCGTGTGTGAGTACATGCCTTTGACAGCCTTTTGTGGCTTGTTTCAGATGAATGAAATGATCACTGACATCCGGGAGGTTTTCATTAGAAACCTTTACGACCTGCCTTGGATGGATGCAGAGACCAAAAAGGAAGCTGAGGAGAAGGTTTGTCTATCACTGACATAAACCCATTGTTGATTGTGTTTTTGTTTTTCAAACTCCCTTTTCTGATCTCTGCAGGCACAAACTATTCGCGAACGGATTGGCTATTCTGAGAACATCATGAATGATGAGATCCTCAACAATGAGTACAAGGATGTGAGTGTCTCAAGAATGAATGTCATATTCACTGCGTATCAATTTCAACTGTCAAAATGTCTAATCTCATGTGTCTGGCATGTTGCTGTTAGCTAAGCTACAATGTCGAGCAGTACTTTGAAAACATCCTTCAGAACCTGGACTATATGCAGAAGAAACGCCTGAGGAAACTTAGAGTAAAAGTCAACAAAGACGAGTAAGGATCGAGTATTTGCACAGGTTCAAGGCTTAAGGCAGGGTTATAAATGTTGTAACACAGCATACAAAGTAGATGCTCACATTGCTAGTTTGAATATACTGTAATTGCAGTGTACTTGTACAATCCTGCATTTAGCACAACGCATTCACATTCTCCCACACACTCACCCACAAGGCCTTCCACTCAACACAGAAACAAAGATTGGTATGCTAATATTAGAATGATGCCTTTTAACCGCAGCTTAATTACAGAGTCTTTCATCCACTTCTGATAGGCTGTGAATTATAAATCCCCATGCCTAGTTCTCCCTATATATTTGTCCTTTCAGGTGGGTAACGGGAGCTGCCGTTGTGAATGCCTTTTACTCATCAAGTAAAAACCAAATAGGTAATTCACACAGGCACTAAACACAACAGATCCATCTGCACACAAATGCACAGAAAATCACACCTCAGCCAATTTCTCCACAGACTGGTTTATCAGTGTCATGACAAACATAACCAATATGTTCTGCCGTTTCCAGTATTTCCAGCAGGTATCCTTCAGCCTCCATTCTTTAGTAAGGACCAGTCCACCTCTCTCAACTACGGTGCCATCGGCATGGTGATCGGGCATGAGATTACGCATGGCTTTGATGACAATGGTATAATATGTGAAAATGACTATTTTCATCTGGTTTTCAACAATGTCCATTCTGGACAGCCTTTTAAGGTTTCAAGTGAACTTCCTGTTTCAGTTTGTTTTGCACCTTATTCATATGCCCTGACATGACTGTAAACATCATTTGACAACACCAGTGGAGCAAGGGGCTGGGCCAGCAGAGGTATAAGTCAAGCCAAACTGTTTGTTTATTTATTTATTTATTTATTTTGGTAGGCTGTAGACCTATGGCATTGCAAGGAAACCAGTAGCTGTTTCATCTGTACAACCTCCACAATGTAGGAACGGTATGAATAGAATCAGATTGAATTGCTAGATTTTCACAAATCTTACCTCCTTCGTTTTTTTTGTGTGTTTACAACTAGGCCGCAACTACGATAAGGACGGTGACTTGAAAGATTGGTGGACGACAGGATCCACTCAGAAGTTTCTGGAGCTATCCAAGTGCATGGTGGATCAGTATGGCAACTTCTCCTGGGACATGGCTAACGGACTTCATGTAGGTTCTCTTATTGTTTCACCCTGAAAAAACAACAAAACGAGGGAGGCAGTGTTTCATTGTTTTTACAATTAGATCATGTGTTATCCAAAGCAATGCACAATGAAATCAAATAATTGCAGGCATTGCGGTACTAGAAGCAGACAGGGGTTAGGCATCTTGATCAAGGATGCTTATAGGTATACTATAGAGTCTATAGTATACCTATATACTATGGTCTATACCTAAGTATAGTCCAACTCAGGGGCTTGGACCCATGCCTAGTAGGGGTGTACAGAGATTAAATGATCTGTTTCTGTATCTGTATCCGGATGAGACCAGAAGTGGGTGTGGTTTATCCCAGAAGTCGTGCTATTTCAGGCAAATAATTAGTATTTTTTTTACATACAATGAGAAAGGCAGTGGACTGATCACCAGGTTACAAAACAGGGAGGAGTTCTGCACATGGCTAACAACAACAAAGTGATCATTTGTGTTTTACTGTTGTAGTTTGATGGGTTTCAGCTGTACAGATGCACAAAGTGATGGTAGGCTACTCTGTCGATGCTGTAGCGTACTAAGCCTCTGGGCCATATCTTACACCTGGCGCAATGCGGCGCAAAGCGGGAACGATCACTTTTCAATAATGTGGTAAATTAAATGATAGTTTGTGAAATCAGTCCTGTTGCAAAAATAATGGGCATATTTAGTTTGTGGCATCCACATATGAATATGAATCGATTTGAAGAAATATCAGCTGATTCACAAACATGTCTGCTTTTATTCCCTAACCCAAATAACGAGCAATTTCTGATAATTTACATTTGAATGTTTACATCGCATTATTCGTGCCTTCCTGAATAAGGTATTCGGGTTCGAGTTCACCTCTACCTTCTAGACGCGAGTCGAACCACTTGGTTACCCTCCACTTTCATTTCCTTCATCACTATATTAATTTGAATCTGTTCATAGGCTTTAGCTATTTGTAGTACCCTATTTCTGTAATATTGGTGTCTCATTTCTTGTTTACGTTTTGTTTGTGCTTGTGTTGACAAAAGACAAAAGATTTGTGGATTTGGTGAATTGTACAATAAGTAATGGGGTGGGGGGTGGGGGCACAAAAAGTAATATATTGTTTTATTGGGGTTGTGTAATTTTCTGAAAGATAGACATTTGTGTTTTTTATTTTATCTCTCTCACTGTGTTTTACACAGCACAGTACATATCTCATTCTCTGTATTTATTATATCTTTCTTTCTTGGCTCCTCTGACCCTTTCTCTATGTAGTTAAATGGAAACAGTACCCTGGGAGAGAACATTGCTGACAATGGAGGAATACGGCAAGCATATCAGGCAAAAAGTCTCATTACTAACAATATTGTTGGTCCGTGCCATGAGATGGGAGAGAATGGATTTTAGCCTTTGGAGTTTACCCTCTGGAATTAATAAAGTTAATAATCTTTTTTGACATCTGCTGTTGATAGTTATAATAGACATGTTGTCAGCTCACTCAATGAGCCATTAATTGAATGCTTGACCAGCAAAGTGGTTGTTCCCAGAGGTTTTTTTTTGTGTGTGTGTGTGTGCGATTTTTGAGAATCATAGCAACTGTATCATTGTTGTTACCACAGGCCTACAAGAACCATGTGAGCAAGCATGGCGAGGAGCTCCCATTGCCCGGCCTTCCATACTCACATGATCAGCTGTTTTTTCTAAACTTTGCTCAGGTAGTGAACGTAGGCCAGTCTGAACCTCTGTATGTGTCTCTGTAGACCTGTATGCATACATATATGTGTCATTAAAACTGAGATCAGTGTTGTATTGATTTCAGGTGTGGTGTGGAACACATAGACCGGAGCAGGCTGTGAACTCCATCAAAGTAGACGTACACAGCCCAGGGAAATTCAGGTAGATCTTAAGCTATCCATCCTACCTCTCCATTCATTTGGCCTATTAGAATACCATTCAAATGTATTAAATGGTGCATTCCCTGTTGCCTTCTTAACGAGCTATAGGTCAATATAATATACATGCTGGGTTCTGGGTGTGGTATACTGTATCACAATCGAGGAGCGTGCCTTTAAGTTAACAAAGCCTTTCTTTTGTGGACGCAGGGTACTGGGCTCCCTGCAGAATTTCCCAGACTTTGCCAAAGCATTTAAGTGCAAGAAGAACAGCAACATGGTCCCGGACAAGATCTGCAGTGTGTGGTGATCAGCGAGTCCCCACCCCCCACACCTCCCCTGACTGTTAAGAGCACTTGTGTGGGCAGGGGATGAGGACATTCCCCATATATCTCCCCAGGCGCAAAGAGAGACGCTGCAGTATATACTTCCTCAAAAGGCAGCAGTGCACTGTACTTTCACGGACATGGACCTCTTGTCCCAATGAACCACCGATACTGTAGTTAAATATACATCTTCTCAATGGAAACCATAATGTGTTGCAAATGTCTTTGTATTGTATTTTTATATTTTCTCACTGTTCCTTTTCTTATCATAATTGTCTGTATGTGTGTGTGTGTATGCGTGCGTGTGTGTGAGCTCAGTCACATATTGTATTATATAGTGCAATTTGTTATTTTCTTGAACCGTGCAAATAATGTAATCTCTTTCTCTCTCTGGTACTCTCTCACACAAACACACACACTGTACACACTCAATTGTTGAATCATATACTGTATATTAATAACATTGTTTATATGTTTTTAATTTCACATTTCAAAGCATTCTGATCCGTTGATATAGTTTATTGTACTCTGGGAAGAGTTACAATTGGTAAATTCGAGCTAGGATATATATTGAAGGAAATCTGAATTTATTTTAGTAAATACAGTATACCATACGCATTACGTTATTCTTTTATACAAACATTTGTCTATGTTCATTATAGCAGGTTAGGGTGTGATTTTCATGTACAAATGGACAGTGCCATGCAGTATAAACCAAAATTAAGATTTGCCTTTCAGATGACAGCTAATCGTACATACTTCAATGAAGCTTGACACCAAACATGCAGTTTGTAATTATTTGTATTTGTTTCTCACTGAGCCATGCGTGTGTTTCTGTGCAGATATCTGTCTGTTTGTGTCTAGCAATCCTTTGCATCAAAATCATCACTCCATTTCAAGAAAATAGTTTTGCCTTAAACAATGTTATGTTAGGGTGTGTGTGGCGCGCACGTCTGTTTGTGCATTTATGTGACTGCCTGTCACTGCATGTGTAGGGAGCATGTGCATGTGTGAGAATAAATAAGAGAATGTCTAGTCGTTTTGTCAATATCATTTTTGCCATCTTGAATCCACTTTGGTTGAATAGCCAAAATACCAGTGTACAGCCTCGTTTTACTGATTCCCTCTAACACAATGAAGTAGCCACCAAATATTATACTTAAAATGCTTAAAATTCTTTCAAGAATGCTTCAACTCCATTGATTTTTTTATACTTGATATGTACATGTAATTTATCCTATTATACAAGTGCTTAGCTAATCTACTGCCATTAGTTGTTTTATTCCCTTCAATTTTTACAAAGATTAAATTAGCACCACAAATAATGTGCTGCAATAAACCAGAGTTTCAGATTTTATTTGACACCCTTTAGTTATAGCTTCACTTTGTACAAACTATTTTCTGTATTTGTCTTTCTTGTCTCGTCCCTCCTCTCCTGTCTTGCAAACTGAAACTGCACCAATAAAAATACATACTGTAAGTCAGATATACCTCAGTTGCCTGTATTTCGATACTTTGTAATAATGACATGGAGAACAACCATACTGAGGAACTGTTTCTGTTTCAAAATAAATCTTTGCTGAAAACATTGCTTGTAGTATGATTTGTTAAACAGCATACAAAATATGCAGATGTGTATTCAATAATAAACTCGCTGATTACACAGGAGGGCTCCAGAACTGTGATCTTTTTTTTACATTTTATTTTTATAAATGTTGGCTATTATTAGCCTTTTTTTATTGTATGTTTTATTAATTGGCACCCCTAACTGACAAAGATACATGTAAAAAAGTGCCAAAATGTATCTAACAATATAATCTGCTGGGTTTTACAGTAAAGCTTTCCACAAAAAAAAAAAAAATATATATATATAAATTAACCACAGTAACTTTACAGTCTCAGGCTCCCTCCTGATCACGCTCTGGCTGCAGGGCAGTATGTAAATGGTAATTAGTGTTTAAAGTTTTATTGTCTCGTGCTTCAACAATGGACAGTAAGTCATAGTTCTCTGCTGTTGGACTATAGGCAACTCTTTCTATCCAGCTGGACTCTCCTATTATATATTTGATTTAAGCTGTTACCTTTTCTGTAAGTAGCCTATTCTCACCATATCATAATTTTTTCCAAATGCTTATTTGGTAATTACTGCATCCATCATCATAATTCCAGTATTTTATGTCCACTGTGTGTGTGTGTGTGTGTGTGTGTGAGTGCGTGTGCGTGTGAGTTTGTGCATGTGTATGTGCATAGCCTTGTGTGTGTCCACGCTGTAGCCTCATAGCAACAGTTTTCCTCTCTAAGCCATTTTAGAGCTCAATTAGCCTACTAGTTTCAAATGCAGATCTGAAAACTGAAATGCAATATCTTATTCACCGAGTCACACTGCATGCTGTCAGCCTCGACATAATTCTGACCAGGACTGTAAACAATGTGACAAACGAGGCTAAAGACTCAAGATGTTTACCACGTCATTTTACTCTGTCATTTTACTTTAGGCTTTATTTTCTGAATCTTTGACTTCTCCTCAAAACTATACAGTTTTCCTCTGTGGCCTTTGGGTGAACGCAGTTGGTCCAGTGGTATGTGTATGTGTGTGCATTGGTGGGGGGGCAGGGGGAAGAAGCCTCTGGAATGCCTCGTCAGTGTGAGTGACAATGACGTGTGACAGCTCTTGGTGGTTTATATGTCACTTGTGAGTGGGCCATGAATGTTCACACACAACTCGCATGTACTGTAATAGGCTACAGTGTCTGCATTCACCTCAGCGATTCATAATCAGATGCGTTTGCCGTGTTTGCATACACAAGGAGGTTATCATTATATAACTATACGGGGCAACAACAGAAAGATGCAAATAATGTGACATGTAACCGCACAACATATGCTACTCCACAATATATTAAAGAAAATGTGCAGTATGAGTGTGAACGTGCATAGTTGAAAGGTGCTGGTTGAATGAAGAGTGATGTTGCTGGTGCCGTATTACACAGTCCTCTTCACAGGTTTACTGTGTATGTATGTCAAGTGAGGGGGTAGGAACCAGTCAGTCTGTGTGGGGAGGGAATGGGAAGTTGTTGACCAACCATAGAGACAAAGCTGTTCTTGTGGCATGTGCTTTAGGTCTTCAAGGTCCATAGCCCTTATTAAAAACCCTTAAAGGGCTATGGATCTTAAAAGACCATAAAGGGGAGTGTGGTGAAGAGAGTTCAGATCCGGGGTACATGGGGTTGTCTCATAATTCACTCAATACATTTCAATGAACAGCATTTGCATACAAGAACAATTAGTCTCTTTTGGTTACCAAAAGTCAATGAACTGGAATGACCATGAGGACCCTGTTCCTCCTCTCACCAACCAGATCCACCCTTGAACCCACGTTCACCCCCCTTCCCTTCACACCCGCTGTCTTGCATTTTTGTAGATGACTTGGAGGAGAGAGTCTCACAACTTTATTCCTAAGAACGACGTCCATTTGAATATGTTATTTTATTGCTGTCCTTAAAAATAAAGAAAACACAGCTCTTTAACTGAATGGATTACTAGAGTGGATTACTGATGTTTATGGGATCAGTCTGAAAGTGATAGGGGAGTAGAAATAAAGAAATAACGAAAGAAAGAAAGAAAGAAAGAAAGAAAGAAAGAAAGAAAGAAAGAAAGACACAAGAAAGAAAAATATCATCTGTTACCCACAGAACCCTCAACGTCATTACATTATTACATAGGATACATTTTAAAGATGGCCTTGCTGGTAAACAAGTCTACCCTGTGTTTATCTATAACTGGTCTGATTACTGTACTGGCAAGGCATCCATGGTGCTGAATTACAGAACACTCAAGGCCATCTGTAATTGTATTCATCTGGACCTTATATTAGATCCTCACAGAAATCAGTTTTTCCAAGTTGAATATAAAACAGCGACATCCTGTGGATGTCCAGTAGGCATTCTGTCTCCAAGGTCTGCTAATCAGGAATATTGCAGCCCGGTTAGGAGACCTCACATAATTAGAGGGCTAGCATTTAAACCAATAGATCTGATAATATATACTTATAGACTTCATAACATCATTTTTTTTTTATAATTCTACTATAAAGTGCTTGTTGAAATTACTAAACGATGTTTGACTTGAATTAACCCATTACTTAGCTTACCTATATTGAGCCAGTCATTTGGTGTATAGAATCATATCGTTTCTGTATCAGCTCAAAACATATTTCAATAAGATTGAGCATGATTTTACAGTATGGAGGACTTTGCTGTGTGTGGATGGAAAGTATATAGCCTTGGAGCTCCACCCACATATTTTGCAGCAATGACTGCATTTCAGGGCAATAAACACATGATTTAAATTGTACAGAGCTAATGCACTGCACCTGGATAGGTTTTACTCAATGTCATGTGGAGGAGCTCTGTAATGATCTGCCAGGATTTGGCAGAAAAGCCAAATCCTCTACATGCGGACTTAGTGCATGTGTTTTCTGTTAGAAACCGGTGGTCTAATACAAGGCAGAATGTTTTCCAGTCAATTACAATATGTTGCCTGAAAGGAATCTCAGGCCAATACATGTTTATATTTTCATTTATTTTATTGGTATACCCTGATAAAAAAATCCAGCATAGCCTCCGTCAGCATAATATCTGCACATCACATATCTCCCCTTCTTCTGTATTCTATGAAGTTACAGAATCATACACAAGCATGGTGCCTACCATTCCAATAACACTGATATGTTGGAGTACTTTGGAGTACTGAGGTAATAGTAGACCTGCACACAAGCATGCTGACATACACAAAAGCTCAGGTGTATAGCTGTGACTTGTGTTGTTATTCCTACATTAGACAAGAAGAGCCACCCCACTGAGAATGGCCAAGTGCAGCAGACGGTGTACCTACAGCACTGAAAGGAATTACACAGCTGCTGCTGTTGGGAGAGAAGATGGGGAAATGTCACATGTGGGAGTTTTCGCTATATTGTAGGCCATCAAAGGCCTGGCTTTAATCCAGGATTTATAATGTGATATATTCACTGTATTAAAGCATTATTGTGTCACACGTATTTAGTGCTAGTGCTAGTGTGTGCGCGTGTGTTTGTGCTATTGTTTGGATCGTTCCCATGCCACATCCTCATTCATGGGAATAGCAATTACCATGAAGTAAATGAGGATGTCGCATTTCTTATATGCGATGTATTCAGTGTATTATCGTATGATATATAGATCGTTGTTTTATTTGTTTTTTTGTTATTGTGTTATTGTTTGGATCGTTCCCATGCCACATCCTATTCTACTTCATTTTAAAAGCACAAATGAAATGCTTATATGTTTCCATGTAGCTTACAGTATATGGCTTTCATTCAATGGCCAATCATAAATGAAGACAACATGTGTGGTTGGATGTAAGGACAGCTCACACCTGTCTCTGCTACAGTTTACTTGTTTTGATCACCAAACTAGAAAATAGCCATGCATGTTTTTATTGACACAGATTTCATGGCGTAAGCAGTTGATCTTGGCATCTGGCAGGGCAGGCGAGAGCTGATCCATCAAATCGTTCCACTCTGGGCTCAAGGAATAAACCTCTTCACACAAACGCTCCCAGAATGTACCACATTATTGACAAAATCTGTCATATATTGTGTAAACAACTTGATGCCATTTGCCTCACTGACTTATCTCAGTAGACCTGGCCCGTCTGTGATGTTAGGTACTGTATACCCACGGAGTGGGCCCTGTAGCTGGGCTGCATAATCAGGTCACTAAGCTTGTGCTGCCTTGATCTCCAGTCCTCACACGATGGCCAGCCAGTAGCAGATGTGCAACATTAGTCAGTCACTAACGCTCAAAGACACTCCTGGTGGATGAGTGGTTACTGTGGCCTCACATGCATGGTTCACACAGACCCCAAGACACTTGCATACTGTAGGCAGGCACTCATGCCTGCATTCGGGCAAATGCAAAGGAAACATTTTAAGTATGTCTAATTGATTAAGTTGTGGTACTGTAATTGAATGCTTGACATTGTGTGTTTAAATGTTGTATGTGGTCGTGGTAGCTGCCCTCTTGGCCAGGTCGCTCATGTAAAAGAGATATTCATCTCAATGAGTCTTTCACCTGGTTAAATAAAGGTGTATATAAGTAAGACACACTATTTAATAAATGAGAGAAATAAATATTAACGTGGTAATATGACATTTAAAAAACCCAGAATGAAATGAATGGCATGTTCCCATCCATTTCCTTATTTCGTTATTGAGCACCTGTGTTTAACTGTAAGGGCCTGTGTATAGAGAAGAAACTAGGGGAAAAATTCATACATTCAGTACATTCCCGGGAGCAGCCCAGGAGACGGAATGGAAGGCAGGTGAGGAGCAGAGAAGGATCAGGTGGCCCGCTAAGTGGAGTGCACAGGGGAGAGGGAGAAGATGGGCAGGGAGGTGAGGAGAAAGCACTTATGGGTACAAGTGAAAGAACACTTCAATGTGGAAATGGGGGGCCACACCTGGCAATGACAGGTTCCCCTGTAACCCTGCTGTGGGCTTGCAATAGACCCCTACTTGTTGAACAACTGCACACAAGTGCATGTACTTCCTGTAATTATACACAGCAAGAGTTTGGTTTAAGTGAGAAACATTGGTTGATTAGATGAACGTACACAAGCCACACATACCTGTGGCTGGATTGGGTGGTTGTTATTGCCAGTTGTGTTTGATGGTGGGCCAATGTGTATTGACAATAAAAACTAGTGAAATATATGTCTCATATATATATATATATATATATATATATATATATATATATATATATTTTTTTTTTAACCAATGGCAAATGAAGTTGCATCATCATTTATTCTGGAACTTACAGCACACAGGTGTTTTGTTTCAATGCCGTGCTTACCTCAAATTATTGTGTCGCGTGACTCTCACTTACCCCACAATAACAAACCAATTTCCTCTTGTCTAAATCAGAACCTGAATTCCCTCCCAAGTGGCTGGGTTTTAACCAGAGGTGACATTTTCCTCTATATCAGAAGTCTCTTTGTCTGTATTCATAATTTCAGAAGGAGATGCCATGCTACATGTATCATGTTGCTCAAAGTAGGTATTGTCACTGCTGAGCAAATTTAGACGCATTTATCTGAAGTTAATGTAACATAAGATTATATACATAGAGTATATACATATTTTTACGTTATTTCTAGTTTGTTAATATCTTATTGTTTGACTGCATTTTTTCATATCATGTGAAGACAGGGTTTTAATGTGAGGGTTAGCTTAAACGCTGCAGTTCATGCAATGACACATTTCTGTAGCCTAAAGTACAGTCATGGAAAGAATTGAGACCACTGCAGCAATGTCTCTGGTTTAACTAATTACACATATTTTTATTTACTTGTAATATAAAGTATATATTTGGACATTTTTATTTATATAATTATTTTATTTCTGTTATACATGTATTTTATACATTTACAGTATTGGCTTTGTGTATACTCTACAAAATGTACTGTGCAGTGGTCTCTTCATTTTTTCCACGGCTGTATGTAATTCCTGATTTCCTAATGCTCTCCAACCTTTAGCAAGGAATGTGTGCTACCTGGCTTTGGTGGATGTGTTGCCTCCCTGGACCAGTGGAGGCTTTAGATGGACGGGGGCCCTGCCATCTGATGACAAAGTCCATCTCAGGTAGTGTTTACCAGGCTGGGGATGTAGTCATCGGAGGCCTGTTCCCTGTTCACGTACGGGCACCTGAGCCGGAGGTCAAATTCCAGTGGAAACAAGTGAATTCCTCCTGTACCACGTAAGTTGCCCACATAATTAAATATAAAATATAAACAACAATGTACTGTAATTTACTGTATATATAATGATATGCCATTGTGCAGTAATATCTCATTATACTGTATTGCCTCAATTCTCAATGAAAATGTTCATGATTTTTTTACCTACGTTTTCTGTTTTGATAATTCATTGGCTGCCCTATAGCTTTAACCAGAGAGCCTACCGTTGGCTGCAAACCATGATCTTTGCAGTGGAGGAGATTAATCAGAATCCTGCCATCCTACCTGGCATTACCTTGGGCTATATGGCGGCTGACACCTGCTTGGCTGAGAGCACCACACTGGCTACGGCCTTGACGATGGTTACTGGAGTGGAAGCTTATTTGGAAAACACAGAATGTGGACTTGCGCCTGACGTTCCAGTGATAATTGGTGATACGCGAAACTCGGCGTCGATTTTGGCAGACACCCTTGGCGTGTTTGATATACCGGTGGTAAGGATATTACACTACGTAGCACTATTAGCTCTATTTAATTACAATAAACTATCTTGTACATGTCTTGCTGTGTTGAACTAATCAATATTTATGTGATCTTGTTTTACACATGCAACTCCTCACACCTTGCTATTTTTATTTCTACTACCTTTTTTAATTTCTTTGCTCACTTTGTCTCCAACTCTTCTTTTAGGTAAGCTATTTAGCCTCCTGCTTGTGTGTGAATGAGAACCGAGGATATCCTAATTTCTTCCGTACCATGCCGAGCAACATGCTGCAGGCCCAGGCCATGGCCCGGCTGTTACAACTGCTGGGCTGGACCTGGGTAGGGCTGGTGTCTGCCGACGATGATTATGGCAGATACGGGATTCAGATGTTATTGCAGGAGCTCAAGGGAACCGGGGTCTGTGTTGCCTACAATGAAGTGGTCCCGAAGGTGAAGCCACTTGTCGTGTTGCTTTTAATATCTTTATTTTGACTCTTCCTTACACACTCTCCACATTTGCAGAATTACCCAATGGCAGCAGTCACAAAAATTGCTGAGACTATCCAGATGTCCTCTGCCAGAGTGGTGCTGACATTCGTTATAGATCAAGTTGCAAAGGTCATTTTATTTTTTTATTTATTTATAAGAATTATAATGAAATAACGCAGAAACATTAAAATATCTAAACATGCACACTTCCGCTGTCCAGGTTTTGATCGAGGAGGTTGTTCGGCAGAACATTACAGATAAACAGTGGATAGCAAACGATGCATGGGCCGCCTTTGCAACACTTTCTGTCCCTCACAATGCCCCCTCTCTGGCTGGTACTGTAGGGTTTGCTATATCCAAGTCTGGCATCCCTGGCCTGGGTACGTTTCTTACGAGTTTAAAGCCAAGCCTGCTCTCGTCTGGTTCTGATCCGTTCATAAAGGAGCTTTGGGAAGAGATGTTTGGATGCTCCCTAAATAATGTCCCTGCTGGAAGATCACCCTGTTCAGGAAAAGAGGTCATAGGTAAAATCAACTGATTGGAACAGAAACCGTTAAAAAGATGATTTACTGAAATTGTTTTTATTTCAATTAATTAAATTAATTTAAATATTATAGAAAAAACATATTAAAATGTATTAAACAAACATAAACAAGAAACAAAAAAAGATATACGTAAATAATGATGTATTATTAATCATTATAAAAAAGTTTTAATTAAGTTAACGTAAATAGTAAAAGTAAATAATGAATTAATTAAATTGTATGTAAATTAAGTTAAACCCATATTGTCTCTGAATTGTGTGTGTGTGTGTGTGTGTGTGTGTGTGTGTGTGTGTGTGTGTGTGTGTGTGTGTGGGATGGGAACCCAGCTGTGGGGGGCAGTCTGTATGCAGATGTGTCCGAGCTGAGGTCCAGCTATAATGTCTACAAGGCTGTGTATGCTGTTGCATATGCTATACATGATATGCTAGCCTGTCGGGATGGGACAGGGCCGTCCAACACAGGCCGATGTCTTAATGTCACCAGGCTGAAGCCTAGCCAGGTAAATGCAGTCACTACTGATCCTCACCTTCACTTCAAATCCTACCCTAATCCAACGTTCTGCCTTCCAGATATCTTACTATTTGGGCAGGGTGAACTTCACCATGCCTTTAGGGGAGCAGTTGTTCTTTGACCAAAACGGATACCCTCCCGCCTCCTATGATATTATTAACTGGCAAGTGACAGAAAAGGGAATGATGCAGTTTGTTAACGTCGGACATTTTGCATCTTCAGATGGCCAGTTCTACCTTGACATGAAGAACATGGTATGGGGTGGAGGCAGGAGAGAGGAGGTCTGTGTTACATATTCTCACATTCACCAGCACATACAGTGCAATAGAACATCGTTTTAACACTCGTTTCGTCGCTCTCGGTAGAGGCCTGTCTCTGCTTGCAGCGCGACTTGTCCCTCTGGAACAAGGAAAGCTTTCCAGAAGGGGATGCCTGAATGCTGCTTTGATTGCCTGCCCTGCGCCGACGGAAAAATCAGCAACCAAACAGGTACCAAGGAGGCTCCATTAAAGGTGTAGTCAGAATAACGCTAAAACAAACTTAGCATAATATCTGTTCTGTGTGCGTGCCAAAAAAACAATCTGGTGTATCTACACAACCCGGTCTGTGTCGAATGGGAACACAAGCAAAGTGGTGCAGATAACACCTCACAACGATATCCTAGCCTTGGCCATGCATGTGTATTGTCAATCAACAAGCGTTCTCCATAATTATTGACCTTTAAACACCACCGCCAATGCAAATGACAGCTGTCTGTGGGGCATCACACCTAAAACACAGTAGTAGGACATGTAACACCTCAAATAGAGAATACAGACAGTGTTTTCCTGTCTGTTAGGGTCAGCTGAGTGCATCAGGTGTCCCGAGTGGTTCTGGTCCAGCCCGGATCGTACAACATGCATTCCCCAACAGGTCGACTTCCTCTCTTACAGTGACGCAATGGGCATCGTTCTCGCTATCATCTCTGTTTCCGGGGCAACGCTGACGGCCGCCACCTTTATTACATTCTTCTATTACCAGCACACACCTTTGGTAAGGCGTCGTGTGTTGATTGTTGCTTCACTAACTGTAATTATCAGTGCCTTTGTTTATAACGAAGATATTTATGGAAGCATATTAAACGTTAGAGTTAAATACTGTAATATACTCTTAAGATACTGCTCTACTAAAGATGTATGGCCAGTTGTTTGAGCCTTCAGCCTTACTAAGACACTGAAAGCCTATTCTTCTTGCTACAGGTGCGAGCCAACAACTCCGAAGTGAGTTTCATGCTCCTGATTTCACTGAAATTGTGCTTCCTCTGTGCGCTGGCCTTCATCGGACGGCCGATGGCCTGGTCCTGTATGCTCAGACACACTCTGTTTGGGATCAGCTTTGTGCTGTGTATCTCCTGCCTGCTCAGCCGTACGGTGGTGGTCTTGGTGGCCTTTCACTCCACCTTGCCTGGGGGAAAGGTCATGCGCTACGTTGGACCAGCCCAGCAGAGACTGGGCATCTCCATCTGCACCCTAGTACAGGTAACTAGTTTCTCCCAGTAACTAAAGTATTTTCCGTTGTGTGGATTTCTGTGTAAAGGAATGGCGTCATTGTACATTCCCTCAACTGTATTTTCTTAGGTGCTGATATGTGGGTGTTGGTTGGTTCTGGCACCACCAAAAGCTGCAGAGAGAGGTGTCAGAGGGAACAAGGGTCCCAGGATCATCATTGAGTGTGCCATGGGCTCTGTGGTGGGCTTCTCTCTGGTCCTGGGCTACATCGGCCTGTTAGCATCTCTCTGCCTCCTCTTGGCCTTCCTGGCTAGGAAGCTCCCTGA
>JAODTR010064162.1:0-38906 GCA_025399935.1 Amblyopsis rosae
GGAGACCCTACCAGGAGCACAAGTCTCCAGACAACACAATTCTCAGGATCATAGGGACACACAAACCTCTCCACCACAATAAGGGGATGGTTCCCGGAGAGGCATGCAAATACAGACATGGGGAAAGAATTTAAGGTGTCCGTCCCCTGTTCCCCTCCTCTAAAAAGATTTTTCTTTTTGGAAACTGTTTAGTATGCATCTAAATGTAATTATTCCTTTAAATGTATGTTTAAAAAGAAACAAAGTCTGCCACAGATGTTACCGGACCAGACTATAGGCTTATTCGGTCATAAGCCTATGCCCAACAATGTAGGAATCTAGCAAAAATTCATGTACATTAGTTTGCATAATTTGGTCTTTATAATATGTTGTTTGGATGTATCTCCTAGCTGTATGGTAGTTTATGCTAGCAGTAATACCTTAAAAACATGTGGACATTGGCAAGCAGTGAATCCTGTGTGTATGCGTGCGTGTGCGTGCGCTCATAGGAAATGCATGTTCAAATATCTTGTTACATAATCCGGCGCTGTTAAATCTTTTTTAAAGAAATGCTACCAGAAAAATCCTAATAGACAATCCAAATCCATCTGTCATTTTCTCCTGCCAAGTTCATCAGTTAAAAGGCAAAACTCAAGGGGTATGAAGCAAGGAGGTGGACATCTTCGAGAACGTTTGCTTAGAAACATAATCATTAATTCAGATGCTTTCAGATAACACGACTTGTTTTTTTATTTTTGTAGCTTCCTGTGAGATTACTTTACAATTTAAAATAAATACATTTGTATCTGTTTTGTATGTTTGAAAGAACATGTTTTTATATTTTTTCGAGTAGCTAAGTGTTGTGTGTCTTTCAATGTTGTGTTTTTAGTTTGTGCTATAACTATTGTGTGAGACTCATCAGAATGTACGTGCCTTCAGTCATCATGGCTCGTGTTTTCCTGTCTGAGGCCAAATTAAATGTCTTTGTTATGCCATTTTATTTATTACATTTCATGTAATGTATTTGTAATGTATTACATTGCATATATGTAATGTATTTGTAATGTTATTGATTTGAAAAAAGACAATATATAATATATTTTATTCCACCATGCACCCTAACTATATCACACCATTTCCAAAGTAAGCTCACAATACCTACGCATTTAAGATGGTAGGTTTCAACCCAGACATTATTTCCAATCAGCCTTGTGCTCTCATATTCCACAGCTAGCTATATTGTATTTTATATTAATTATGAAAATGATACAGTTCCAGATATAGTAAGCAAGTAAGCAAGTAAGTAAGTAAGTAACTATGCTATAGCTATCTTGAACATACAGCAGATGCTTTAATTAGATTATCTTCACATGAGTTTACTTAATTGATCACTACCTAAATATTGAAATAAATCAATAAATCAATCAATATGTGAGATGACTGTTTATTCTGCTATAATAAACTATAAACTATATGATTAGACTATATTAGATTAGATTTATTTTCCTATGTTTATTATTATTTATTTTATTATTTTTGTACATATGCCTGTGCCTTTGAGTTTCTCTTGATGATCTGAGGCATGATCTGATAACCTAATCCCTTAACTGTGACTCTCACATGATGGTAAAATCCCACGCCTAAGCCCGAGGCTACACAGACTGCCTTACAAGTCTAGCCACATGTTCTCCCATACTGTGCAAATGTGACCTTACTTGTAGTATCACACTGACAAGAAAAGTGAAAAGATAATCCTCTCCCACTTGTTGAGAATATAGGATAAACATGAGAACATTCGCTTTACCCTGGACACGAAGGGAAGTTGCACAAAATGAGACCAGCCCCCTCATTCCAAAGGTAAAGTGCAACTAATTACCTTTATTTGACAACTTTCATCCCTTATTTGTGTATTAAACAGTCCCAGAAGTAACAGCGCATGTTCTAACTTCTTTGTCTGTCTGAAGGCAGACCCGGCAAACGAAGCAGCGTATGATCTTGATGTCAGCCTTGAGCTCCAACAAGCAGGGCCTTCAAATCATGCCTTCAAATCACACCCCTGCACTGACTACTCCTTCGCTGACTACGTCCTCAAGTATCTCCTGGTCGTGAGCAATCTGCTGTTCAGCGTTCTGGGCCTGGTGTTTCTTGGACTGGGGCTGTGGGGTCTGGTCAACAAAGAGTCGTTTGCACAGGAGAGAATTGGAAGCATAGGTATCGACCCAATGCTGGTATTTGTCACCATGGGCATGGTGCTGACTGTGCTCTGCCTGTCAGGATGTGTGGGTGCCTTGAGGGAGAACTGCTGCCTGCTGAGAGTATTCAATGCGACTGTGTTGGTATTGATTGCATCCCAAGTGCTAACGGCCATCGTCGCATACAGTCTACAGGGTGAGATTGAGGGCTACGTGCGCTCTGGGATATTAGCGGCCATGGTGCGCTACCAGGACGACCTGGATCTGAGGTTCATCACAGACGAGATCCAGTCAGGCCTTCAGTGCTGTGGGGCAGATGACTACCGTGACTGGGAGGTCAATGTGTGAGTAGAATATGACTGTCATGGGTTGAGGGCAGCGTATTTAGGCATGGAACATTCTGCTTGGGCTGTTATAAACATTATGGAGCAACAGAAGATTTATTTATTAATTTACATATGCTATTCAGAATCATTAAAAATAAAACCTCATCAATCTAAGTAATCCAGTATACTCCTCTAGATATACATTTGTAATATAACACTAATACATAATACACACCAAATATTTTACTTATGATAGGCTAGGAAAATGTTGGTGTGTCACTTGCGTCTAACATGGTGGAAAGATGGTTGCTGTTTTAACTAAATCAAAACAAATGCCATAGGGTGCTCACTCAGAAGCTCCGCCCCTCAAATTAAACACACATTGCCAAGGCTAAATTAGTGTTAAATTGTGTGATGCAGTCTGCACCACTGCCATTTACAGAGCCAGGGCTGTGTAGAAACACCAGAATATTTTTTCTGATTATTTATGTTGACACACATACACAGACAGCTATCAGATATTTGCTAAATTTGCCAGAAAATTGGATTAGAAATTCTTCCCCTACCTTTAAATCTAACACGGAGTGCTGGTTGTCTAAAATTGTGTACTCACCTTTAGTTTAACTATCTTTTCAAACAAAACAATCTTTCACAATGCAAACTTGGTTGCATAATAGTCTTTGAGCGTGTGAGACTAATGTGGAAAAGGCTTCCTCCAACTCCTCCTTTCCCCATTGTTAATAGTCTTTAATGTGCTTTCTTTCCGCAGATATTACAACTGCTCAGCACCTGGTGTGCTGGCCTGCGGTGTTCCGGCCACGTGTTGCGTTGACCCTCTAGAGAACGGCACAGTGTGGAACTCCCAGTGTGGCATAGGGGCGCAGCAGCTGGACGAGTTCTCCGCCCAGAGTGCGATCTTCCTGGGCGGATGTCTGAGGGGAATCTCTCGCTGGATAGAGCAGCACACAGGAACCATAGGAACAGTTGCCATTGTTTTACTGGGCGTCCAAATGATGACATTGTTCATCACCACACGTCTCATAGACTGCATCCATGAGTATACGCTCTAACAGTAAATACTGAAGGTCAAGTTATTAAAGCTATTTCCAGCATTGTTCGTTGATAATATACTGTTGTTATTGCACTGGTTAACATTTGTAATACAACTAATTACTGATTAAGAACAGGGATTACATTACTGCAAACTTGTGTTTTCATTCTCACCTCATGGGTGGCAGTCAGAGATTATCTGTGTAATAGAATAATTAGTAGCAGTTGAAATTATCTCTAACAGATGATTGACTGAACAAAAAGGCCTCAAGTAGTTTCCTCTTGTAATTTATGAACTTTTCTGATAGCTTTGCAGCTCTCATATGGTAATTTCAAATGACATCATAGCATACGTTTTGTATTAATTTCATGTGAGAGCTGTTCAAAGCACTTCAAAGCACATTGGTACAATGTTTGGTGGTGTGTTTATCAATCCACAAAACAGCACAATGCTGAGATATCTTTACATATTTTGAGTGGCTGCTTTCAAAACCCAGTCACCATTATTTTAAGAGTATAAGATAATTACTCAAAATGTTCTAAATATTTATTCTGAATTTTCTTGAACAAAGTGTGCTGATTATTGTGCAGACGTTCCTTCAATTTTAAAGGGCTTTATGGCAGTAACAAGTGCCAAAGTCCAAGTTACAGCTCAATATGCAAAATCAGACACATCATACAGTTGTAGGCAGTTTGATCATCAACTATAAAAAATAGCACATTTGTTGATTCTTTCAAATAAGCAAATGTTGAAATACAAAGTTGTTTATATGGCAGGTGGTTTCCATATCCTGATGTCGAAGGTTGTGGGAACACTCAAATGATGCCATACTGAGCCAACTCATGCAGCTACACAGATGTGTGCTTCCCAATGTTAGATCACAGTAGAGCAAAAAGGAGGACAGCAAAAATAATTGTAGGCCTAATGATTAACAACACAAACTTACACATTTGTTTTGAAGTTTTATTTTTAGAGGCATAATGACCTATATATGGAGGGTCTTTGCATATATAATTACATTGCAAAACATGCGGACTTTTGTCTTGTTTTCATTAAGAATGCTGTGTCTTAAAATAACAAGCTTACCCAATGACCCTGGGGAGCAGACATAAAGATCAAGCGCACATCAGGTCATCAGCAATCTTATGGATTGAGCTGCGTTTTGTCTCCAAGGTAGGCTAATCACCCTCTGCTTGCTCTGCTAATAGCTCCTCTCGTAACCATCATAATCATCGTCATGTATGTGCATGCATACTGAGACAAACTCAGATAGCCTATTTAGCCTGATGATTAGAATGCTATAGCATATCAAAATACATTTGATTTAGACATTTGATTTGGATGCTTAATTAACAACTTGGCATACATTTCAAAGTATGAGGTAAACGTTGGAGGTCTGGCGGTATACCATCCTGATCTCGGTAGCTTCAGTTTGACTTCGACAAGGGGCGCATTAGGTTTCCATGTCGAAATCAAAGGCTTATCTCAAATTAGTGGAAGTACGGCGCCATCTGGTGTTCATTGTTACAAATTGACATGGGCAAATGCTCTAATCTGACCAATCACGAGAAGGAGTGGAAGTTCATCCAATGGTAACGAGAAGAACGTTTCAAGAAGGCTGGACTTGTGAGGTCGGAGGTCAAGGGTTATATTTTGTTGTTACAAGATTGGTTGTAACTTCCACATGTGCGTTGTTTTGATGATACATCAGCGTATACCTCTATAACATGGGGAAGAATAAAAGGAATAAATCAAACCAGTCTGAAACGCAAATTCAAGACAGCCGTAAAAAAAGGTAGGCGACCGCTGTGTAAGAACCATGCATAGTAGGCTATGTTGAGTTCATGCAGTATACAAATCCAACCGTAGTTAATTATGTACTGGTTTAAATATGAAACACGAGTAACGTATATTTAAAGTTTGATTACATTGTATAATGCATTTGTAGCGACTACAAGGATAAAGGATGTAAACCGAAGAAACGCACACCAGTCGACCACCTCGACCAAATACCGTTCAAACTACGCGAGATTATGAAAAGCAAGGAAAGAATGAAGCTGGGAAGGACCAAAAAACCTAAAGCAGGTCAGGGATGCACACACACCCTTTTACATTTGGAAGTTTATCAAATTTGCTAGTACCGTAGAGCCTATTCAAATAACAATCCATATTTATACAGCCATCGTATCCAAGAACATGACAGAAGATTCCAGTGTTGGGTGTATTCCTGTTCCACATTTCAAGAGAAGAAATAAGGAGAGCGAGAAAGCATATGTGAGACGTATGGAAAGTGAGACAAGCCACGTAATGTTCCTCACAAAGAACCAGCTTGACAGAAAGCCTGAGCTGTTTGAGGAGAAACAAGACAAATCTGCAGATAACAACACAAATAAGTCAGACAAAAAGAAAGAGTATGTTACATTTAAAAAATATAACTTTGTTATGCCATTGTATATTTATTGTAATTTGCCTACTTATAGCTGACTCATACTTTTTCAAAATGCGCACCATTAACCTGCCAGGTTTTTTAATCTTTAATGTAGCCTACATGAGCTGCCATTTTCAGAGGGCATGTCTCATTGACTCTTTTTTTTTAATACAGGTATGACAAAGTCAGATTACAAAGACTACATCAGAAGAAACTGAATCGACGAGAGGATAAGATGGAAAAAGATTTGTTTATAGGTAGAGCTCCTTATTCCTATACTATGTGGCCTCACTCTAACATTGAGCTACTGTAAAGCAGGCAGGATCACATAGGGGTGCGTTTCCCAAAAGCATTGTTTCTAACGTAGTTAGTAATTTACATGGTTGGAAGTACACAGCTGCGATGCCAGTGTTTCCCTAAACCATAGTTCGAACTATAGAGGAAACTATTTTGGTTTACGTAGTTAAACGACACAGGTGTTTCCCAAAACCATAGTTCCAACGAACGTTTGTAACACTGTCAACTAAATTGTGTAGTTTGAACTACAGCTCTCGAGGTGTTGTTAGAAGTGGTGACTACGTTATAGACAGCAGAAAATGCAGTCAAATTAGGCATAGAAGGGCATGTTCTATCTAATCTTGCTGTAGGCCTTCAAACTGTAGCAAAGTTGTAAAAAAAGGACTACTTTTGAATGTATTCCAGGGCTCCAGACAGTGACCAATTAGTCACATTTTGCGACCATTTTTGGAGACAGTGCGACTACATTTTATAACTAGGCAAACCAATGTGACTTGAAAATATGTTCACGTTATATTATTATTATTATGCTTTATGAAGTCTCAAGTCTGCGGAGCTGTCCGCTTACTGCATTCAAATGTCCGGTTGTCCGCTTTCTGCTCTTGGCTGTAACGTTTGTGTCGGCGTACGGGTGGAGCTCCTTGTTACCGTTCAGTTCTACTTTGGATAACTAAACTCCGGCTTTCAGGCTGGCAGCCATCACTACATAGAACGCTCTCCAGTTACACACCGGACTTACAGTCAACTACCGGTATTCATTTCACCTGTGTGGGTAATAAGGTTTGTTGGATATTATTGTAGTTATGTCTTCAGTGTTTTGTTTTATCATCATGCTGTCGATTAGTGGTGCGCCTAACGTTTGTGCTGGTGCTCCTAAAAGTTTCAGTAAGGAGCACCAGTGCTACTAGTGGAAAATGTTGGTCTGGAGACCTGTAGTCTATTTCTCAGTAGGCCTACATGAGTAGACTATAGTTGCACCTGTAGCCTATGCCTACAGTTTACTAAATGGTTCACCTGAAGGTATGAGAACAAAACCAAATATAAAACAGCACACCTGAAGGTATGACAACAAAACCAACTATAAAACTGTTTCCCCTTTATGTAGCATATGTCTGTGTGCAATCTTAATCAAGTAGTGATTTTGTTGCCATTATTAAAAGAACATCTCATCACTGGTGTTTTGACCCTGCGTTATTGAGACTTATCAATCACGATCATGCACATATCCATTTGAGCCACTAACATGCTGTTTTGAAGCATGTTGGACATTAATTGGTATGTATTTGAAATTTGAATAGTATAAATATTTAGGCTACACAGTGTATTGCACTGAATGCAATGTATGCCTATTGCTTATAGTTTAAATTCCTTATAGAATAATAAAAAAAAGAGACAAAACATTACAATCCGCCCTACCAGGATGATCTAATATATATATTTTTATGGTTGTTTTTACTGTTTAAAAATAAATACTCATAATTGTTGAAACCGACTTTGTTCAAACCATTGTCGTCCTAACAAATTATGACACTTTTGGAAAACTTCACATGTTAGTTAGTTCAACGATACACCGTACCATGTAAGTTCAATGCTAGCCTTTGTCTTTGTACGGGAAACGTGCTCCAGGTTAACATGGTAAAAGGACTGCCGCTTATCGCACAATATCTTCTCTCTCAGTGCATTAAGATAGAATACTGTACTTAGATGTTTTAGGCTGGTTCTGAATTCTGGGCCTGATGTTTAAAATAACAATTAGGCAAATAGCCAATGTAGATACCAACATTGGTAAAAATTCAGTTTAATTTCACAGTGAGAATCAGTCTGGAAAGCCTCGGAATAATTTTTAATGTGTCCGAGTAGCAACTGAACTTTCTAATCAGCGTTGTGTTTATAGCTATACGGGCGTGGTTTAGGTGTACAGACCATGGTGCCGACAGCGAAAACGACCAGATGGTTCATCCAATCAACTGCCAAGTATTTATTTCAAAGTACAGACATTCACTAACAGCTTCAATATACGGTTTCCCAGGTGGACTTGTGACAGCAATTCCTCTGGCATGTCAGGTTAAACCTGTATTACCAATTATTAAGGTACTGTATATGTATAGGAACATTTTAGGCAACTGACACTTCTTTCTCCCTTTTTATATAGATAAAGTTGACTTTGGTGACGTTGCAATGGCACCACCCACTCTAAGTGTTAAACCAAAAAAGGCTCCTGTCAAATTGCAGGTAATTGTGTCATTGTATTCTCTATGATTAAGTAAGTAACTGATGCCTCACCTGGATTAAGTTTCTCAATTCATGTTCAGCAATGGTTCTCAAAATTAAATGCCACAACATTAAATAATTAAATTTTGTGTACTGAATTAACACTTGAGATACACTACAAGTAGTTACATCAATACAGTGTAAACAATTTCTTAGAAATCAAATGGAGGTCAGTGGATGTGAAAACGTGTTTAGTGTCTGGTTCGCTGTAACCTGTGAACAGAAAGCTATGGAGTTGAGGGCTAGCCTAAAGCTCAGCATTGCTTTAAATGATTAACTCTTCTTGCCATTTACCAGAATGCATCGAAGGACCTGCTCCTCAACACTCTCCTGGGTCGCACAGCAGCATCCGCAGGCAAGCCATCTATGGCCCGACAAAGGATCATGGAGGAAGAGAGGCAGCGAGTGGTGGAGGCTTACCGTCACCTGAAGAAACAGAAACAGCAGCAGCAGCAGCAAAACAACAGGAAGGCTGGCCGGGCAAAACGCTCAGACTTCTAGTGATTTGATGATTTTAAAATGTATCTTGCAGTTTTTGGTTGTTTATATATTATGTATATATTTTTATTCTCTCATATAAGATAAGATAAAATAAATACTTTTGTGAACACCACTATTTTGTTGACTTTGCTGTGTTTAGCACACGGTCAACAATCACAAGTTAGTCCCAGTGGACACAATTGACTTAAAGCCTGTCATGTGAATCAGCCTACTAATATAGTACTTATTATAGTACTTGTCTTTCTCTGTGAGGAAAGCATTTTCCGTGATGCTTATTTCTAATTGCCTAAATGGCCAGTAGATATTTTAAAATTTCCATTTCCCATGAAGATGTCATGTGATGTTATACGCCTACCTGTGTCTGCTTGGTGGCAGAATTTTGATTCCAATGGACATCCCATCTTTCACCCATGAAGTCACAAACATGGCCAACTGTTTCTAAAACCAAATTCCTTTCTGTAAACAAGTATGCCTATGTATTAGTCTGCATGTAAGACTATTGTGAGAGGAGATTGGCTGGAAATTCTTGCTGTTTTCTTTTTATAATACATTTTTAAATAATTGCATTAAATGATGGAACTGTAAACAACCTATTTTGTTGCAATACTTAGTAAATTTAATAATTTCAATTCAAATACCATATTCATAATGAAATAAAGAACACCTTTATACCCTTTTAATGTGTATTTGTTGCTCAGTTACAGTCAGGGTCTTCAGGAAACTAACAACTTGTTGAACTTGTTTGGAGGTCTTGCTGTTTGATGCACAAATCCACAATGCACAAAAACACCAAAACAAGTCAAGTTCTTTAGTTCATGATGAACTATGTTGTGCAATAAAATACATATATTTGTATTACATAAGTGAGTTACATTTCAGAGTATACATGATTTAAAACATATATTTTAATTGACTTCAACTTGTTTAGTCTAAAGTATTGTTATAGTACCTTCTTTACATTCGGATGCGTACAGACAGTTTCTTCAGTGAATTAAATAAACTTCTAAATATACACCCTCTGGGTTTCTAAGTATATGCTATGTTCATTAAGTAGGTGTGTGGGGGATCAACTAAAAATACAGTAGACATTTAGACTAACACGTCGTCATCATCATATCATTGTTTTGGCAGTCTTTATTCACGCAAGTATTCAAGTAGCCTATATTTTTTGTTGTGTGAAATGGCAAAACCCTTATATGAGACTAGCACAAGCATCTAATCCCTTTAATGATGATCCTCTTATTCCTCCTGTCACAAATGAGGCCTTTGTTTGAGCATTAGATATCAAGCCAGAATACATTATTTAATTGTAAGATACTGTACCAATTGCATTGCATTGTTAAAAGATTTTTCATTCTTTCAAAATCAAAGCATGCTCAGATGTAATGAATGTATTGCTGTTTGTGTAAATATCAGGAAGCAGTCTTCATATAGCCTATGCATGCAAATGTCACCCTATTCACATTGAATAATTACTTTATAACTTATTTTATGATGTGTATGCACACATCTGTGTTTTGTTTATGTCCACAAAGTGTTGTCACAGTGACCAGGAAATTGAGTGTGAACAGATGCTTGTGAGTGGTAGAGATATCTCACTGAGCAGAACATTGGCCATTTAATCACCTGGGTCCATATGCCCTAGACAGCTACTATGTGTGTGCAGGTGATTCATATTCATAATGTTAGCGTGTATTCACATTACAATATTAAAATGTATGAATAACCTAGCATGTTTTTCCACAAAATGTGAATATCCATATAGACACAGACCCCAAATGAAGCATGTACCCACCTAGGTATATTATTTGGGTAGGCTTGCTTTAATACACTTGCACCATGATATTGGTCAATATTTAACTAAGCATCTGTTGGTGTCAGTTTTACAATTTTTAAAGAGATATTTTATAGAGAATATTGTAAAAACAATATTTTGTTATGTTTTGTTATATTGTCTGGTTGGTTTTATTTATGGATGGAAGAATAGTTGATTTTATCAACCTGCTGCTAGGCAGCCATACATCACCAAGGACTATATTTTGAGTGTGTGTGCGAAGCAGGGACAAATTATATGTAAATAATTGTTCCCTCTGAGGAGAAAAGCATATATCATTATAATAAGGCATGGAACCAGATATTGCTGCCTTTATTTATAACAATGTTTCAGAGTCAGTTTTTACTTATCTGTGGTATTTGTAGTACATAGACCAAACAACTTTGATATGTCCAGATAAGATTTTTTTCTCTTTCTCAAGCTTAACTTTATTAAAATGTTGATCATCAATATATTTTGCACTGTCTTTGTATTATTTGCACAACCTCATCAGTAGCTTAGCAAGTTTGTGAGATATTTGTGTAAGTGTGTTAAATTGATCTATTTGACCTATTTTCTAATTGACCTATTCAATTCAAACTGCATGCCATTAGGGCAAAGTCATGTGCATTAACATTGGATAATCATTGACCATGAAAAACACATATCATGTATGCACTATGTCTCAAACTAAAACAGGGTTTAAAAACAAAATCAACGCTAGCACAATTGCTGTGTGCGTTGTGTTGTTGTAACAGGATTAGTCAAAATCAAGCTGTCAACCATGAATAATAATTTATTCAGTGTCTCTTGTTAGTTGCAAGACCATGCTGTACCGATATCACCATTGTTTTACCTTCCACAACAACAATAAGGGGGAATGGGTTAGATCATATGCAATAGGTGATGCACACAAGAGGACCTACAGTAGATGAAGCTGGTACAGCTTATCAGGCCCACATGTAAATAACCAATGTGTACATTCCTATCTGATATATTTCCTCCTCCGGTAAGTCTATACTCACCAACACCCAACTGCCAAATATAACTAAAGAACGCTATAACTTATAATGTAATAGGCTACTTAACGTGACACGTTTTCAAGAAACTACAAAAGCCTTAACAACAAGCAACAAACAACGCGTAGATCTAACCTAGAAAGCCTGAAGACAGTTTGAATAACAATACAAACATTGCTTATTCCATATGCTCAACAATATGTTTACAAATCTTCAGGAATAAAATTGTAAATTGTGCCCTTGCTCTACTGTTACATACAAGGTAGCCTTTGCTACCTTGTCCCCTTTTTGGGATTCAAAGTGGAAGTACTGTATAGGTAAAGCCCATGCAGAGACCTACAGCAAGTTTGTGGCAAAACATTTGCCATGAGGCCAGAACGTTTACAATACAAAGGTGATGAGGCACTTTTAAGGCAACACGGTAAAGCCAAGTTCTGCCTATTGGCTTCGCTTTGGTTAAAAGTCTGGGAAGTTGAATGCTAATGATATGACAGATGACTTTCCAGACATGTAGAGTGGAATGCAGATAACTACAGTAATTGTGGAGCTATATCAGGATGTTCTTATAAGATATATACAACCAGACAGACACAATTACACACTGCCTTTGATTACACTTTTTTTCTTTTTTTTGGGACTGAGGTATTGTGAAGTAAAAAGATTATGGAAATTGTGGTACTAAGAAGCAGAAGGGGAGAGTGTCTCGACATATTGCTGCCTACCGATGACAATTCACCACAGCACCATTTGCCTAAGCAAAAGAAGGAGGGATAAACATTATATAGTTGTACTGTATTAGACCAGTGTTACACATAAAGGCCTATTTATGCTTCTGCGTCAAAGCTACGGCGGCAGCTACGGATAGCAGATAGAGTAAACGTCGCATCAGGCTATAGCGTAGACTGATGTGCACCAAAGATTTTACTACCTAGGGCTGGACGATATTACCTAAAATCAAAATCACGATTAATTGAACATTGTACCTCGATTACATTGTACCTCGAATACTTTTGTTTGAGTTCTCCATTTCCACTTCCATACAGCTGTGTGGCCGAGTCACGTGACAACACACACGGTAGAAAGTATACATAGCTTTTGCTTTGGTCAAAACTATTTGTAAAAGCAGGATCATTTAGTATTGCTAGCAAAGAGCTAAAACATTATAATTATAAAGACAAGCAGGAGTCCTAATTATTAGTTAAAGTAAAATATATTGCCAGTCAGAAAATGTGCATACCCTGTTGTTATTACGTCCGGCCGTCGATTAGTACTGTTATGCATTAATCGTCGCGTATTTCCATCTACCAATTGTAGGCATTTTGGTCTGTGATATTTCAGAACCATTGTTCCAGAAATTGTATTTCCTTAGGAGAATGTCTCATTCAAACAGTTCACTTAAAATCGCTATCCTACATGGTGGGGCAAAATTTTCCAAGAAAGCCGGCAATAAAGTTAACTTAAGTTAAATTAACAGTAAGCCCACCTAGTTTTATATAGTAAGTTGTCTGTCACACACACAGGAGTCTGTTCTGCTCTGATACAGTGACACCAGCGGAGCTGCACGAGCCAGTGATGTGAAGTTTAGATTCGATTTACGTCTGTCGTGGTTAATATTGATAGTAAGACAGCAGTTTTTCTCGGTAGATATTACTATTTATTGCTCGTTTATTTGCGTTTTTTTATCCCCAAAAATAGGTCTATCTGTAAAACACGCATCCCCCTATTTCCGACACACATGTTTGTACAGGATTTAAAAAGAAAAAATTTGAAAAAAACGACCTGGGATAATTACGTGGGTTAGAGGTTCTGAATGTTGGTTTCGATTACTTTTCAGTTAATCGTCCAGCCCTATAACTACCCATCCGTCCGTCCGTCCGGCTGTCCGGCCATCCGGCCGTCGATTCGACGCAGCAGTCTGGTGGATGCCAGCCCATATGCCAGATATGCCAATCCTGGTATAATTATTAGATTCGCTGCAAACCTTTTAATGTCTTGCATGAGAATTATTAACCAAGACTATAACCTACAACTGCACATAACAAAACATTTTGATATGCTTATTTCAAAACATTTACACTCAATTTGTGTTCTAATTCAGGCGCATAAACATGACATGGCACTTACGCATATTTCCGCTTCGCATCAATCGCATGCGCAGGTCACACACATGGGTCAGCGTGGCCGGCGCAGTATATAATGATGAAGCTACGCCGTAGCTGACGCCGTAAGATAGGTGTAAGGTCTACGCAGAAGGATAAATGGGCCCGCTTCTGCGTAGACCTTACCCAAACACAGCGTACATGCAGTGCTTACATGGTCTCCATATGGTCTAGGTGACAACTGGTGCTCACAAGAAGGATGGAGAGTGCTGACACCCTCTTGATTCAGGGGAGGGCCCATATGTCTGCGGAGAACCATCTCCTGGGCAAGGTTTCTCTGAGGGGACAGATAGTCAATGATAATGTGACATAACTGCTAATTCTGGAAATTATAATGGGAATGTGTAAATGCACACTCACATTAGTCAGGCCATTAGTAATCAAGGCTATTTCAGTTGGTTGATAGACACAGCTTCTTAGTTTACCATTGTAACCACCATATGGAGATACTGACTTTTTGGCCTCTATTACAGAAAAGAGAAGAGGATTATGAGACACAAAAGCAATAGGATATTATGATAATAGGGATATCACGAGCCCAATGTTTGGGGAAACCAATAATAGGAACAACAACAACAAAATGGTTATTCCAAATTATATAACAAGCTGCTTAAATTTGTTTTAAATGGTTTAATACATCAGCTATGGGATTAAGGTTTGTCAAACTCCTGGTATATGGAAACAGTTAGGGTTAAGCAAGATCATTTTTAGACCATTTTTGAATACAAAATTAATATGAAATGCATTACATGGACTGGAATTCCACAAAATGTAAGGAATTGCCAGTAAAACCATCCTGATTTTGCAAGCAACTCCTCTTACTATTTGCCTCGCTTTGCAGTCTGGGAACTCTTAATTCAAAACAGCTTGTCACCATCAACCATATTCAGCATCAATGTAGCTAGTTCAGTTGGTGCCGACAGCAATAATTTGCCTGTGTTTGGTCAATGCTACATGTACTGCATGTTTAGGCTGTTTAGTGCTATATTATGAATAATGTAACACTGTACTTTACATCAAATAAAATTTTTATCTTGAATGAAAATATATCTTGCATATACCATTTGGATTTTACATTACCAGTAGTACTCAACAAGATCTTTGAGTGAATAGTAAATATGTCTGCTGAACAGAGCTAGTCAGTTTGAAGAGAGTGGTATACGTATGATATACTGTACTCTGATGGAATCTAGATAAAACTCGGAGATACTGCACCTTCACTCTGCTCTTCCATGGAGAAGGCCTTATTGTCAATGTAGGTGTGCTGCTGGTTCGAGGTCTGCTCCTTGAGGATGTTGTCGTAAACCAACCTCCCGGCAGGGTAGGCGTGCTCTCCATCCTGGAGCTCCTCCTGCTCGTGGCCCTCCTTGGTCAGTAGGCAGATCTCTGGGATGAGGTAGAGCAGGAGGAACACCCAGGCGTTGCCCACCAAGGCTATGGCGAGTGTGGGATCGTCCCAGTTTGGGTTCCCGGCCATCTGGTTACCGTAGAGGTACATGACGATCCAGGCCACCCAGATGGCCATGGTGAATATGCCCGTGACCAGCATGAACGCTGCATCGCTCTGCCACTGCTGCTCTTTGTGTTTTAGAGAGGGCATGGCCACAAGCATCTCTGTGAGCAGCAGGGCCACCACGTATGTCAGTGCCATCACAAAGTCCTGGTTGGCGATGCTGCAGGACAGCTCAGAAACAGTGGTGGTGGCCTGGGTGGGTCTTCTGACCACGGTGATGACAAGCCATTCTGTGTTGATGATGACCTCCACCAGCCAGAGACCCAGGGCCCCCAGGCAGAGCATCCAGCCTCTGGGCTCACAGCCATGATGCTCCAGTAGCACCAGCCAAAGGCCGTGCATGGATAGGCAGGCCAGGCAGCCTGCAAACAGTATCCCGAAGAGGAACCTTCGCGCGGTGCAGGCGGCGAAGTCGCGGCCCACGATGAACGCAATGGTGAGTCCGAAGAGCCCGAGCGTGAAGACTAAAATGGTGGCCTGCAGAGTCACCATAGCCTTCCGCTTCTTGTCGGTCACAAAGGGCAGGCTGGCCATGAGAATGATCAGCAGGACTAAAGAAGTGGCCACACCTGCTGCAGCCACAGACTCCACCACGATCCCCCACACTGCGGCCAGGTCGCATAGGTTGTAGTATATGGAGCTGACAGATGGACCACACCCTTTTGGAGTGCTTGTTAGGTTCATGGCTTCACTACCAGTACTTTATCAAACAAAAAATGTGAAAAGATGAGTCACTACCAATACCTCCTCCTTTCTCCAGACAACAAACATGAAAAGAATAAAGAGTAACAACTAAATATATACATATATATATATATATATATATATAATATAATTTAAAAACGTACCTGTTTGTCAACAGAGCTGGTTTTACACAACTATTTTAAATACGTGACCAACCTTTTTCTTATTAATGAATATACTGTAAATATAGGCTCTAATGCTATATTAATTAGGCTATTGGGCCTAACTTCTATCAGCATATTAAGGTTTTTCATAAACCATATAACAAACCAATTAGTAGCCTATAAAATACATTTCACACATATTTCATATTTTCAGAAAGGCTTCTGTAATGTTGTGCATATTAGATTAAAAAAACAGCAGTAATTGTGTTAAGCTTAGGCTTCTCAAACTACAGTATAGCCTACCTTTGCTGATGAATAGGCCCAGTACAACAGTCCAACAGGTGCGCCAACAATAGTATCACTTCCAGAAAGAATATAGAATCTACCAATTATATATCTACCAATGATGGCCAATATAAAACTTTTGTAGACAAATGTCTACTAAAGTTAGTCCTCACACAGGTAACTATTCTTTCAGATATTTCCCACCTTATTAGTTGACCACCATCAGGACCCGATTACACCCTCACAACGTTCACGATATATGATATCGCGTGTCTCGCCTCCCTAGCTTGGACTAGTCAGTCTCTGCAAATTATTATCCGACCTCTCCCTAGTTAATATGGTTCCAGCTTTGCATACTCATGCGATTAGTTAGAAGGAATTATTTGCTTCAGCCAGCTTCAGTCATCTAATGGCCGATATTTATATAGTAAAATAAAAACACATGCATGATTTATTTATATGGAAACTATACCCTATATTACATATCCTGACATAAAAAGACTATATGTATAATTTGGTTGGTAAAATAATTTATGATTTCAAAATATAAAATAATGAATTAGGCTACAAATGATAATTGCTTAAGTTAAAGAATTTTCAAAAATTATTTTTGTATTGATTATCCTTACATCATGACTGATACATTTACTCATAATAAATAGATGCTAGTCTATAAAAGCAGTTTAGAGCCACCTAGTGGACATTATTGATACAATAGAACATTACTCAATTAGGCCATTCAATATAAATTACACACCAAAATGGGGTTTATTATTGATCAGTGTATATCAGTTAACAGCATTTCATAAAAAACATCATACATTTTAAGCTTAATGTAAAAAAAGGTTTAAAAATTCCAAATGTAACAGCATTACATTGTAGGATTTATTATCACTACTTTCCCAGTCTCCCTTGAGAGTCTTGGGTTATCTCCTGAGACTGACACACATAAAGACTACATTTGTTTACAACACATATTTTAAAAATTTAATTTCCATTTAGAGCATATTTGAAGCATGCGTTCTGTATAGCAATCCTAATGCAATAGAAGCAGAAGTATACAAACAGAGGTGAATCATTGTGGTCCTAATTGAATCCTGACTGTAGAGGTTTACTGCACGCAAATAACTATAGACCAATAGGCGTTGAAGTAATGGGTGTGTACATCAAAATACATTTATACAAATACAAATACAATACAAAAATACAATATTTTTGATGTATCCCCAGAGGGCTTTGGTACGCAGCTATTAGGTTATTGAGGACCTAACTGTCATTTAGCCAGCACTAAACCATCATTGTTTATCCTGTGTGATGATGGGTTTATCCTATGGTGCATTGATCCTTCAATGGAATCCTCCTGAGGGGTGTTTTCATGACTTTAGTAGCTGCCTGTCAGTCCAAATTGTCAGTTTGTGCTCTTGTATAGTCTTAGTAATGTAAATGTATTATTAGGGAAAAGCTCTTGAGATGAACCATCTCGTTTTCAAGAGGGTCCTAAACACACACAAAAGTACAATACAAAGTGAAACAACAGTTACATTCATACAAACAGACGATTGCTCTCCAGGCCTAACCACTTCCCCACCCACTGATTCCCTTAAGTTATCAGAACATATACCGGTACAGCAGAAATACATACATTTACACTAATATTCTCCACATACAGTAATTATAATCAAGCGTACATTATATTATAATGTACTGTATGACCTTCATATTGTCAGTAATTTCTCAAATTTAAAAGTAGGCCCTGGCCTCAAGGGGATGAACACGATGACAATGGCAAAGGTCATGTGAAAGTCACCAGGCTGGTAGCACACTCTGCTGGTTTGTTCTAAGTTTACTTTTAGCCTAATCAGCCCTCGTTAAATGCACTGGTTCTTTTCACATTAAAGTTGTTACAAACATGGTAACATGAAATGTATCAGCAAACACTGTCATACCAAGCAGACCCATGTTTCGCACACATCATCCGAATTATATGCAACTCATAGAGTATTATACCAAGGCGATGCTATCGAGGGGATGTCAGTTGCTGCGTCTGTGTTGCTTGTCACTGGTCCAGCGTTAAGGTTTCATTAGGACACGTAGCAAAGCTGTACTCTGAGAACACGTCAAGCTATTCTTATCAGTGGCTCAGTTAGTCTCTCAAGGTACCCCTTTTCCCACATTCTTGACACCTGGCAGCCCACAGGGCCCCGTCTTTTGTCTCAGAGTGGACAGATGGAACATTTGGGCATACATGCATATGTAGAAGATTACTGTCTGTTTCAGTATGTTTGTTAGGTTAGACAAAGCTTAGTATCACAGTAAGCTCCCCACTCTGCAAAGATAAGTATTATCAATATACTCAGTATACCCATTCTCAGACCAATCTCGAAAACCAATGGCAAGTGGTTAATAAAGACCAAATTTAATGTCTAATTGCTTTACACTGGATTTGTGAGACTAAGACTTTTAAGGTTTTGTCCATATTATTCAGATTTTTGTAGCACAATATAATGACATAGTGTTGTAGTTGGCAACAGTGATTAAGTGTTTGTGATGTAAGGTCAGAAATGTTGACACAAACAACATTGCTATATTTTGAGGCTGCTGGATTGCATGTATACGCTGAAGCTGAAAAGTACCTGTGTTTTGAGTACGCAAACTGTTTTTTATACATCACACAGTATATGCTATACGCTTATCTCTTACATTTTAACATGTCAATGTTTTTAATCACTTAAATGTGATAAATACATCTCAGAAAATAAATATCAAGCTATAGTATACTGTTATGTACACTCTGCAAATGCAATTACTTGCCATATGTACAGTAATAGATTGGTATGGCATTTGCAAAAGTAAATGAAAAGCTGTCCTACAAAATTGATAATATACTATTTTAGACTGACGGCAGTTGCAGAGCCGACAGATGACATAGATTCAATTAACTGCTGTAATTAATTTTCTAATTATAATACACATATTGCTAAATAGATCAAAAACGTCCTAAATTAAAAAACTAAATCAATTATAGGCTGCAAATACGACTAAATAAACATTGATTTGTTAATAATGGGCTGCCCAACATCCCATGTTTAAACTCAACCAAACCTTAGCCTGAGTTTGTCATTGGCCTGCTGCCAATGATCAATGCATGCAACATCCAAAGAGGGTAGAAATTCAGAATCAAAGCTGTAGTCATAGCAACGCCCCTGCCAGATTCCACCAATCAATAGAGTCTGTGAGGTTGCAGGATGCGCCAGTGAAAGGCCGGCATCCTACAGTGTGGGACAGGGAGCGACACAGGACGTCACACCTCTCCAACGCATCAAGAAACCGACTGCAGGAAAAAGAGGCAGAAGAAGAATTCACACTGAAGTGAAAAGGAGAGCGAGATTAAGAGAACAAGCAGAGAGATATAGATGAGACGTAGATATGGCATGCTCATTTGAATGCCGATTCCCAGCCCAGGTCTATGTGGGCAGTCTTCTCTTCTCACTCTACATACACTCTATCACAGTTGGCGGAGGTAAGATATACATCGCCAGTAGTTTGAAATGTGTGTTTGTATATGTTTGTTATTGCCGTACGTTGAAATATATCATCTATTTGTCTAATTCCAACTTTGCCCATATTGCCAGGGTATTAGAGTTAGACAAGAGTGTGTGGTTCTCTCTAAGAGGTGCAGAGGTGCGTCTGCTATATATTTTATTGAATATGTGTGCTCATCTATCTCCCTGCTTTGTGTGTATGGAAAAACGGGCATGTCGATTTATTTCTTGTCTGAGTGCCATGTGAGTGCCAGCTCTAAAATGCTGCTACTCTATAAGCCTGGAGAAACAGTGTGTTTCTTGATCAGCCTCAAGCAATAACAAAATCAGTCATAGATTATTTCTCGTTAGTTAATTCACTTTGTTTTAGGAATGTTTCATCTAATGCTACCTACTTTTGGGACAGCCTGCAATGTCTGTTCTCAGTGCTTTCAACAGCTGCAACATCTGCACCAGATGTATGCTCATACTGTATTATTACGTTAAATGTTTCTGTATAATGTGGGATTCCTTTTGCAGAGAATGTAAAAGTACTGTAGCATATCATATACATTATATTTAAATTATCAAATGTGAACATAATTAGGCTCAACTGTGAATGCCAAAGTAATTAGTCAAATTCTGTACCCCAAACTCGTTTGTATCAGGGTGGCAAACTGGAAAAGGTTACTTTGAAGTGGAGGCTCTTGATATTGGTGGAGATATAAGAACTGGGAGGCAGCCCAGGAAGCCAAAATCACTTCCCCTGTGTCTCATTAAACTCACAGTAACAGCCAGTAAGTCTGCTGATAGCTGTGGCAGAGGGGAATGGAAACAGCAGCTTGTCATGCCAAGCCTTTCATGTGTAATTCTACAGCATGTGCCCTCATACTTGAGGCACAAGAAGCCATCTGTAATTGCGCAGAAAACGTCAGAGATCATTTCATAACACTCGTCATTTGGGCATTTCTGAGTCAGCCACTTGTCACATTAACTGACACAGCAGAATAAGATGTCCATACATGTTTTCTGTCGCATACGTGCTTATTCGGCCCTCTCAAAATAATTCAAATGGATGATTTCAGAATCAAAGGTACTCTACAGACAATACGATTATGTTTTAATTAGTTGTGGTGGAGTTGTGAGTAATGCATTACTATCAGATAAGGCCGATAGCTAGTTCATAGGTTTTTCTGAATTCATGCATGCAATTCCCAAAAATGATTTAAAGCCACAACAGCAATGATTGAATGTAGTGCTAACAAATTAACTAATCTTGGGCAGGATACATAGTCTATCGGCAAGGTGCTGTTTGTCAGATACAGTAAAGTGTATCGTATTACGCTATAAATAAACGGAACACCACTATATATAATTGTATTACACTGTAAATACATGGTACACCACTGTAGATACACAATTACACTGTAAATTCAAAGCATATAAAAGCATTGTATTACACTATACATACACAGTACACCACTGTAGATACTGCATCACTGTAAATGCAAGGCACACCACTATGAATACATTTTATTACACTGTAAATGCATGGTACATCACTGTAGATACAAGGCATACTACTATTAAAAACATTGTAATCCATGTAAATGCATGGTACACCACCTAAAAAACACTGTATACGCCACTGTAAATGCACGTCACACTGCTATAAGTACATTCCAATCCAACGTAAATTAATGGTATACCGTTGTATATACATGCTACAGTATATGCCACTGCCAATACTGTCCACAGCTGCCCTGAAGCAAGAGGTGGCGCTGGAGAATGGAGCCACCATGTTGAACCACTCCATGACTCTGGTGCACCGCATGGAGGCCCTGCTGGCCCTGGGGAACGGCAGTGATGTCACGCTTCGGGTGCAGACCATCGCCACGGACGAGGTGAAGGTGATCCAGGCCCACGCCCTGGTCCTAACGCTGCAGAGCGACGTGTTCGACGAGCTGCTGCTCAACCGCAACTCCAGCACGCTGGTTCTGATGGAGACCGCTGACTGTGCCGCTGTCTTCGACAAATTCATCAGGCGAGCTTTTACCTTTTGCTTTTCTTTTCAAGAATATTTCTAAAAACTGTCTCAAGTCTAATGAGACTGCAAATACATTTGACATCATTTCCAAGTATGGCCTAGTACAGTCCCCACTCTGGATTCAACTTTCTTTTTCCTCTCCTCCAACTATCCTTTTTTTAGATGCTGTATATTTAAAAATGGCACCTGTTGTGTGTGTGTGTGTGTGTGTGTGTGCGTATGACTAATACACACTCTGTGGTGGGGGTGCGATTCAGATGCGGGTAGGTTGGTGAAACATCAGAATATAGCACATCCCACACAACAACGCTCATCCCCACGCGATGGTATCATGCCCTTGCATAACTCCCATCCTTGTGCAGGTATCTGTACTGCGGCGACCTCTCCGTGAGACTGGATCAGGCTGTTTCCTTGCATAAGCTGGCCAGCAAGTACCACGTGTCGGGCCTGCAGCGGGGCCTAACCCAGTACATGACCCGCCATCTGTCCAGCGACTCCCAGGCGGGTCATGTGGTTGGCTGGTACCAGTACGCCGTGCAGATCGGAGACGGGGCCCTGCGCGACAACTGCCTGCAGTATCTCTCCTGGAACCTGTCCTCCGTGCTGCAGAGCGGCGAGTGGGTCTCCATCAGCGCAGACCTGCTGCTGTCTCTGCTGCAGCGCTCCGATCTCATTCTACAGAGCGAGCTGGAGCTCTTCGAGGCCCTGGAGGCCTGGGTCAACTTGAACCAGCCCGACAGCCTGACCGCGGAGAGAGCGCTCAAGGCCGTCCGGTACGGCATGATCCCCCCGCAGCAGCTCTTTCGCCTGCAGAAGCAGTCCCCCCTCATGCTGCAACACTACGAGTCAGTCCGGGATCTCCTTTACCTGGCCTTCCAGTTCCACTCTGCCTCGCCTGTACAGCTGGCCAAGTACTTTGAAGTCAACTGCAGTAT
This sequence comes from Amblyopsis rosae, assembly GCA_025399935.1. Taxonomy (NCBI): domain Eukaryota; kingdom Metazoa; phylum Chordata; class Actinopteri; order Percopsiformes; family Amblyopsidae; genus Amblyopsis; species Amblyopsis rosae. The sequence continues at coordinate 23,186 of JAODTR010064162.1, forward strand.
TTTCACTCCGCGGAACTACCTGTCGCCCCCCTGGGGCTCTCCCTGGGTCATCAACAATCCCACACGCGACGACCGCAGCTTCAGCTTCCAGACGCAGTTGGGGCCCAGCGGCCACGACTCGGGCAAGAGGGTGACTTGGAACGCCCTGTTCTCTCCCCGCTGGCTCCCGCTCAATGTGAGGTCAACCTATACTGAGCTAGGGGGCATGCAGCCCACCCGCACAGATGGAGGGCGCCCTCGGATCATTGTGACGCCCGCCACGACCAGCCCGGAGTTCGCTGGCGTGAGCTTCCAGAAGACGGTGATCGTGCTGGCAAAGCAGCAGGGGAAAGTGGTGGTCCGCCATGTCTACAATTTCCATCAGAGCACAGAGGAAGCTGGGGATTTTCTAGTGGATGCTGACTTGCAGCGCCGGGCGTCGGAATACCTAATTGACAGCTCCCTCTATCTGCACATTGTGGTAAAGCCCCTCTACCATACCCTCATTGTTGCTAGGAAGTGAGGGAAGGAGGGTTGTGCTTGAGGCCTCTCACTACCGATTCCCCGTCCTCTACGTTCCTATGCCACCAGTGTCACATGCACACATGCCAAACAAGACTCATATGCCATATCACTGCATTTGTTTCTTTTCCAGAATACACCCATTACCATTATTACTGGCATTTACTTCTGCAACTAAACCTTTTTGGTCTTCCAATTATGGTGTTAACATAAATGGACTAATTATTCTATCAGCAATTCAGATCCAGTAGGTTTCAATGTTACTCAGTGGGGTTTAGAAGCAACATCCCATAATGTTTCCTGTATCGTTTTAACCATGGCTGGTTGTGTCCCTGGTTGATATGAGTATCATGTTATGCTTAAATTGAGTGGTATCATACACATAGGTAGCCTATAGTCTAGTATTATACATTATTTTATTAATTTTTTACTAAACATTTCTCTTAAAGATCTAAATCTCTGTGTAATTGTCATCATGAATAAAAATAGAGAAACTATGTCTGTGATTTGTTGTGTTGACATTTCTATGGAAATTTGCTGTCGCACGATATAAACTACAAACCCCACAACTCTTCAACATAAGGCAGGACATACGTCATTGCGTACCAGCGTCGTTGGATCACTCAGCTGTCAGACTTTGGCCACCCTCAAAAGTGCAGTTTTTGTTCCAAACTAATTCGAACTAGATATCATATTACGTAAGTGTTTTAAATCGTGCATTCGTTTGATAATCGATTCTTAAATCTACGGATTAGTTAAATAAGCACGCAGGTTGCATAAAGATAGTCTCTAGATCTAGGATCGTTACTAGTTTTGCACGACAAGCCACCGCAGATCCCGAGCGGGTGTAGGGTAGATGCGGGGAGGGAGGGAGTAAAAAAGGCAAAAGTCTTTGTGCTTCCCTTCCCCCTCATCAAAACAAAGGGGAAATGTCTCTCACGAAACGAGGTAAGAATTTCTTGCGTTGCCAAGTATAAAATGTATTTATGCATCTCTCTATCTGCATCTGTTTGTCTTTAACGTGCAAGTGTGGGGGAGGAAGTTAGCTACAATGTTGTAGAAGGAAAAGCCTGTCTGGACGTCTTTCCTCCATATATCACGCCAAGCAATTTAGTCTTTAGCCTACTGTACGGTATACTGCCTGAAGCTACTTGTCATATCGCTGTATTATATTACCGGTATCGTATAAAACCTAAAACGGCATGATGGCATTCTGATCACGGTAGTGCCCATGTCGTCTCCTTCCGCGTATCCTTCCTTGTCATTAAATTAAGTGTAATAATCCAAAAAACACAATTTCTAACCACCTGGCGTCTCAGTATTATTGCGCCTCCGGTAACGAGTATTTCCCCCTCTTTTTAAAGTGCTGTACAACAGGTGGGTGTTGAGTCCTCGGCGAGATAAAGTCACTGCGTTGCGTCCTTATCCATAAAATGACATCCATTTTTCATTGATGTGTATCCACATTCATCGGCATAACGTAGCGTCTGCACAGCCTGTAGCCATATAGTTCTATCATGTCTGTAAAACATATGACTGCTGCCACTGCCTATTGTGTAATATTTAAACATCGAACAATCTACAAAATACACACCTTTTGAAAATCACGGTCCCTCCACGATGATGTCAATTTACATTTCAAGATCAGTGTTGTTACACAATCATAGTAGCGTTACCATGGAGGTGAGTGTACGGATTTCAAAGAACTGTGCACATTGACTGTGTGCTTGTGGGCAATCATAGCCTTTGGTCTACCACGGCATGTTTTGACTTGCAGCCCCAGTGACTAAAGCAGATGATCATTGTTGACAGTTCACTGGCTGCAAGCAGACATTCAAAGCTGATACACAGGTTCTCTGTTAGGATTATTTTGCAGACCAAAGGTTTGCAAAATTAGCTTTGTCCATCACAATTAGCTTAGATCGCCTTGCCTCCAAGGGTGGTGTAGGCTTATGTGAACTACAATGCATTTCATAGTATTGCTTAGGCATGTTTCAAGATTGGATTGTCCTAACTGTGCTATAAAGATTATCTGTGGATGACTTAGCTTTGCCCATATATGGACCCATCCCCAGGCCCCAAAGGTTCCTCTTGGTGATTTGCTACTCAGCAGTTGTCATGATGAGCCCATGCACAGCCAATTTAGTTGTACCTTTTTGGAGGTACTGCAGCATAAACCGTTGCATTAAGTTTCCACTACAAATATACTCAATATACATTCTGATGAGACATACAGTAGGTTTATGTGTCCACATCCACTGTAATACCACACCCTTTCAATGCATTAACACTGTCTTCGACTTCAATCCAAACCGATCCAAAAACGTGTTGTGTGCTTGTCTCCCGTTAACACAGTAGATTGCACTACATGGCGAAGCAGTGCTGTTGGTATTTTGGACAAAGGCACAGAGCTTATTGTGTTTAAGAGGATGTGCTCAGAAGGTCAGATCCCAGTATACAGCCCTGGTAATGATAATGGGGCTTGACTCAGACCTTACATTATTTTACATTTGACATCCACAGCATTTAGCATTTATTTATTGTGTATACTCGCGCTCTACTAGTTGCTTGTTCTGTGTGCATGCTGAAAAAAATAATCTGGTGTTTCTACAGAGCCCTGGCTCTGTACATGGAAACACAAGCAAAGTGGTGCAGACTGCACCAAGCCACTATCCCAGCCTTGGGAATGTGTGCATGATATGGGGGGAGGGGGGTGTGGATATTCTACGGGAGCACCCTATGGGTGTTTTTCTTTAGATAGAGTTAAAATATCAACTTTATTTCTCCATAATCCCTGACTCCACCTTTTTAAGTAGTCCTTTACTGCAAACCTGCAAGGCAAGTCTTTCTTTACAAGAAAGTCTGCATGATTATCTTACAGAAATGTAGGCTAGGCCTACTTGCAGAAATTGTGCCAATTTGTAATCGGCAAATCTTAAACTGTCTCCAGCATTGTATATGCATGTTGTTTAAGTATTAAGACCTAACATAGGTGAAATTGGCATGCGATCAGTTTTGTTGGATGAACAAAAGACTGGCTAGTTTGGCAGATAATCGTAAAAGGGTTGAATGGTCTTTATTTAGCTTGCACTAAGGAAATGCATTAACTTCTATGCTACTGTTAAACTACAGTAGCATATATGGTTGTTGCTGTTATTGTAGTGGTATACTTGAACCTATTTGCAAAATGTGATTGTTCAGAGCGTCACTGCACGGTTATTGCTTTTATGCAAAATGTCTCCACAGCGTGGCTTATGAAAAATTAATCACATACAAAAAAAAGAGCAATGGAGTAATGTGAGCAGTTAACCTTGCAAACCATTGTACATAACAGTGCACTGGCCTCAGCTGTGATTTCGAGGAAGTGTTATTTTTTTCCTATCAGCCAGTCCCACTTCGAGAATGAATGTGCTGAACACTGTGGTCTGTGTCAAGGGGTGTTTAGCTGTTTAAATGTTCTTCCATGTTCCTGGTAGGATAGTAACAATCTACTTTTGGCAGGGAGTCAGTCCCTTGTGGGAAGTCCCAGGGCTAGGCACTGCTGGTAATGCATGTTTATGAATGAACTGCTGTCAGTGGTTTGAACAGAGAGGTTCCAGAGCTCCACTGTTAACATCTTCAGGAAGTTGAGAGAGGTGATTTTTATTTTTTTATTTTTTTTAGCTACCCACCCCCCCCCCCCACCCCCCCACCCCCCCACCCCAGGTAGCATATCGTTTTGTTTTACATTGTTTATGACCAAATTCATATCAGGGAGGAAGACGTTTTGTTCCTTGTATTTTAACAACTCCCTGGTATTTGAGTCATCATACCGATGCTGATTAGTCATGTAGGCCAATGGTTCTCAAACTTGGGGCCACCAGAGGGCGCCAAGAGGGGGCTGTGGATAAATTAGAGAAATATTTAACACAAATAAATAATGCATGAATGTGTATTATAAAATGGATGAATGTTGTGTAGTATACAATCATTTTGTGAAATTGTATGACAACTAAATCAATCCCTTCAAATGAGGTAACACTGCATTGTCAATCCCAATGCCTGAGATAGCTAACTATGGATACATTTCTATAGCGATTACAACCAGAAGAAAATTAAGATATTTCTATTTCATGTATTTATTCATATTATAAAAAATGTAAGTAAATATATATAAGGTGTGTTTGGAATTTGCCTCTGGCAAAATGCAAGGAAAGCAGATTTTAAGATGTTAAGGACTTTTTTTTTTTTTCTGTGGTCCTTTTAGGAAGAAAGAGAAACCCTGGGCTGTCACTGCCTAAAGAGGTGTTTGAGCAACCTCCACCAGCAGCAGCTGCGTAAGACTTGTTTATATTTCTCATAATGGGCTATATTACTTTGTTTCTTCCACTTTGAAAGGTGTTTCGTGGCTCATTGTCAAAATCACTTCAGGCATGGGTTTATTGGTTTTATTTTACTGTTTGTCTCAATGCAGGCCTCCCCGGGATCTTGACTCTAAAGCTTGCGTCACTATTGGAGACAAGGTAACCGTGTTCGACACAGCCCTTCCGACGTGTCGCAACATGCTTTTGGAAGGGCCAGTTGGTTGCTATTAATATTCTAATATTTCAGTACACACACGTGCAGGTACTTAACATGTCCCTGTGCTCTTGTCTCATGTCCAGAACTTTGTAGTAAAGGCAGATGACTTGGAGCAGATCGCTGAGTTGGGGCGGGGCGCGTACGGGGTGGTGGACAAGATGAAACATGTTCCCAGTGGAGTTATCATGGCCGTCAAGGTAGGTAGGGCTTGCCTGCCTACTCACTGCTCAGGTTACTTACACTGCTTGGCAGATGCAACAGACTTAAAAATAGCTCTGCGAGTCACGTATGAACAGTTGCATCCATGGAAATGGCTTTTAAGAGACGTGTGTACGTTGTTACTGTCTTTTATATCTATGCTCTCACAGGGTCTTTTTACACGCGGCAGTTTGTTCTACAATTCATGAGACACGGCTACTTTTATATTTTATTTTGCCCAAATGGGGAAATGCGTAATGACCACATGCATTTGCTGCCACAAATGTGTACAGAGAGAGAGCATGCACATTCCCTATACACACAGAGCATGGTGTATAGGGCCTTCACATACAACATAGTGCAACCTAGCCCAACCCTTTCTTTTGTGTCTATTTAACTGCCTCTTCTTGTGTCTGACTGGGACCTGATCAGAGCCGTTTGTATTTTGTATAATGGAGGACAGCTGAGAATGTAATTTACCCGGCCCCCCCTTTCTGTCCAGTGCTCCTCTTTCACAAATCCCATCAAAGTTTGTTTGCTTGCAGGCATGGTGCTTCGCTGTGCTAGTGGTTTAATCTGTAATGTTGGGTGTCCAAACTAGAGTGATATTCCTTACTGTAGAATGCTCTCTGTCATGGTGATATAATAGTTATTCATTACGTAGTCCACTGTCCCACCCCAGACACCCTGACCATGGAAAGTAGTCATGCATACATAACTCAAATGAACATGCCAAGACATTCCATTCCAATAATGCTGTAATACAGACCTGTTTTTTTATTTTAAAATGTGCTCATCTTTTTTTCCTAGTGGCCTCCAGTAGGGCAGTCTCTGGGGAACAGCATTCATTTTTTTGCCAGCTTTCTATTGTCGTACATTTTTGCCATTCTCTCCCAGAGGATCCGAGCCACAGTTAACACACTGGAGCAGAAACGGCTGTTGATGGACCTAGACATTTCCATGAGGACGGTGGATTGCTTCTACACCGTCACCTTCTACGGCGCCCTCTTCAGAGAGGTGAAGACAGTGTAAAATCCCATTGCCTGCTTGCCTACACATTGTCAACATTTGGTTATTAACTGTTCATCGTCTCGCTTTTGGTCGGTCTCCGTTGATATATCTGGGCTCTCAGGGTGATGTTTGGATTTGCATGGAGCTAATGGACACATCACTGGATAAGTTCTACAAGAAGGTTATCGAGAACGGCATGACCATCCCCGAGGACATCTTGGGAAAGATCACTGTAGCAGTATGTCTTCCACTTCTGTATTGTACTGTTTCAGTCAGAGCATTGTTGTTTTTGTGCGATAATGTGATCCAGTGTGGCATTGTACCTCTGGTTTGTTTGAATACTATTATGGTGTGTGTGTGTGTGTGTGTGTGTGTGTGTGTGTGTGTGTGTGATGATAAATAATTGTATGTTCTTTATCTGTTAACAGATTGTCAAGGCATTAGAGCACCTTCACAGTAACCTGTCAGTAATACACAGAGGTAATTTAGATAACTTAAACTCTCTATGTTCTGTTTTTGTGTCAGCGGCTTCAAGTCATGGGGATTTTTTGTATTTTCTTTTTTAATTACTTTTTTGATCTGCGTTTTATTTCTTCTTCTAATAATACCTGGATCCTGTCCCTCTCCAGATGTGAAACCCTCCAATGTTCTCATCAATACTCAAGGTCAAGTAAAGATGTGTGACTTTGGCATCAGTGGACACCTGGTGGATTCTGTAGCCAAAACCATGGATGCCGGGTGCAAACCCTACATGGCGGTAAGTGTGGGGTGGGGTGGTGGGGGGGGATCATAAAAGTTGCTCTGCTTAAGGTGATTGAAGATACAGTATGTAGGAATTCTGAATCAGCGAGAGATCAACATGACGCTATTAACAGACATCTGGTAAATTACTCACTAAAACACATTTGTACCAAAATATGGAGCCTTTCTTATAATGTCCAAAATTTAAAAGGCATTCAAATTCCAAAAATAAACTAATCTAAAAAGGAGTTTGTTTTCCTAATGTTTAATATGTTCGGGTTAACTGTTTTATTTCTGTATTTTTAAGTCCAACGTAGACACGGCAGAACTATTTTGGCAAACATAGGTAGCACCACCAATTTGTTTGCATTACTGAATATGAAGAGACTCACCAGCACCAAATTGCTACTGAACATGCTAGTATCAGTAAGAACCTAGAGGAGTGCAGAGTAGAGAGTGACTGGACGTGATTGCTGAGTGAAGGATCACATGCAACAGCGGTCATGAGTCACGTTCACACACTTTGAGCACACAGGATGTACTGATCCATTGGCGCTGCCCTGTCTAATCCCTTCTATTGCCTTCAGTCAGCAGTGGCATGTTTGCACATGGCATTATTTAATGTGTTTTGTTGAGAGGGCAGTAATAAAATGAAGTGAAATTACAGTCACGATTTGAAGCCATATCACCCAACCCTACTGACCGAGCTTTTCTTTCAGCCTGAGCGAATCAACCCTGACCTCAACCAAAAAGGCTACAGTGTCAAATCAGACATATGGAGTCTAGGCATCACTATGGTGAGTACGTTTCAGACACTGTGTGCTTTCTGAGCTAAATTATATACATAGGTTTCGTGCACATTTCTTAATTAAACTTTTTTTTTTTTTTTTTTACTTTAATATTACACTTATCATTATTAACAAAAGCTGCTATTTAGCACTTCTTGTGCAAAAGAGATGCCATTATCGCTTAAATGTATGTTTTTTCCTATAAATATCCTTAAATATTCATTGTTTGCAGTAGCAAGTATAGGTGGCTGTCTTGAAATTGCAACAGTTTTTTCTCATTAATTGTCTTTGTGCAGTCCCAAACAGGTCAATAGTTTGCTGACAGAGATTGTGTATGAGCTAGTGTCAGATACAAATAGTATTAACATGAGTATCTCTTCCTCTTAGATTGAGCTGGCCATTCTGAAGTTCCCCTATGACTCGTGGGGAACTCCATTCCAGCAGCTCAAACAGGTTGTGGATGAGCCCTCTCCGCAATTGCCTGCTGACCGCTTTTCTCCAGAATTTGTAGACTTCAGCTCCCAATGGTGGGTCTTTAACTTTTTGTTCATTAATGTTTCAATTAATTACAATAGGTTTGTGGTCTGTAATTTATATTGGCTTAATGCAGTATTATCTAATGCCCACCAGGGTTCAGTATAGTGTTATTTATTCAGTGTATTGACGCTAAGCTTGACTGTGTGACTTCCTTGTGGTTGTACAATAGGTAGGATGTGAGAGTTGCAATGAGAGCTATAAATAGCAACAGAGTAAGCTGTTGAAAATCAACAACTGAAAACTCATTCTGCCTCCCTCTGGAGTCCGTTGTCCTGCCTTTGGGAAGCTCCATTGACTGATTATCAGAATTGTCTGAATCATTTTGGGCAAGACTAAACTACAAGGTTATGATCCAGATAGTCTCACAGAGCATTTAACTCGCTGATAGCTGACATATGTCTAAGAAAGTAAACTAAATGGACAGTGTTATTTTAAAGATTAATGCAGCAGCAAAACACTGTTTTCTATATACAAGATTCTGCTGCGCTTAGTGTGACATGCAAGGTTTTCAACCTTACATGTCCTGGGAATGCATTTGCATAAGATTCCAGGGTCTTATTTACTTAATGGTTGTAGAGTGAGATTACAATGGAAAGCACATTTACACTTTCAGACTTTCATAGAAGAATTGCATAGGTACAGAAGCTGTTTTGTTGGAAGCTAATATACGGTTGAACAAAAGATCAAATGACATGGGCGGCCTCAGAAAACACTAAAGCTGTAACGAGTGAGCATTGAAATCACATATGAATCACATATTGGCTTCATCATAGCTACTTAGGTAATGTAAGGTTTAATTTCTGCTAGGGATGTGTGTGTTTCATGTCTTAATCTTGCTCTTCATTATGTATTTCTCTTTTTTTTTTTAGTTTAAGAAAAAAGCCATGTGAGAGACCAGCCTACACAGAATTAATGGTTAGTTTTTCCCCTCCGGTACATTATATACCAGCACCTTTTTCATTATGTGTATCAGGCTACATGTATTCTCTCTTTGTCCACTAGAGGGCAGACGCAACCAGTTAACCTACTAACTGTGAGTGTTTGGTGAGTGCACCACAAACTTTCAGCCTGGACATCTTAAATGTGTATATTTTCTCTCCTTTTATACAGAAACATCAGTTTTTCACCCTGCATGACTCCAAAGACACGGATGTGGCCAGTTTTGTCAAAGTCATCCTGAGTGACTGATGAATTCCCTCTCCTAACCCCAACCCACCAGGGGTAGGCTGACCTCTCCATTAATGCACCAACGGCCTACCTTGTATCTCACTGGAACGACACACACACACACACATACACACATACACCCCCCCCCCCACAGTGTGGGGTGTCCCAAAGACTGAAGCGAGCCCAAAGGCCACGAGTGGGAGAGCGGTGGATTTAGATATTGAAGCAGTTTATTTCACCTCTCCACACGTCATGTGTCTGCCCTTATATAACTCTAGCTAACATGAACTGAGCTCTGACACGCTTAGTCCCCCCTTTATCCCAGCCACTATTCCCCTCTTCTGATTGGACCGCACCACCTCTTGCTTCTTTACCTGTGATTGTTTTTTGGGTTTTTTTGCTAGCGAAATAGAAACTTAATTTGCGACAGTGTATGTTTTTGTCTAATGAATGCCACATTTACATAATGCTATTTTTTGTAACCCCCTCCCCCATTCTACAGTTGTTATACTGTATTTTGATGTGTGAGATGGGCAATATTTGCATAATTGCCTCTGGCAAATTCGACATAATCGTGTGAGGTTAATGGTGGATGCAAGGGGTGAAAGCCGATTACGCCATGAATGGGGAAAGGTCAAAGGTTACGTCTCTGGAAAAAAAAAACCCAGTGTAATAGTATTTGTCCTGTGATTTCTCGTGTTAGGCAGGCATGAGAGACAATCCACATCATCTGACCTTGTGATGCTCCGAGACGCACACCATTAAGCACTGTGACATCCTGGAGTAGGCCTACATGGACCATTTGTACCATTTTACATATTAGAGTCACATAGGGCATCTGATAGAAACAGTACTGGAGCTTCGAGTCTGCTCTGTGCCATTTTGAAAATTGTTCCCATTAATTATTAAATTAATAGGATATTTTGTTGTTTTTTTTTCTTTAGTTTTTTACTTTATTTGTAGTGCATTTGATTATTTGTTTTGGTGGTGGGAGGGGAGGGTGCAGTGTTATAACATATTCTCTTTTCCAATGCTGGAGTCGGTATAATCTAAGGCACTTGCTTTTCAAAAATACCTTTTTATGCCTTACACATTGATATGTTGGGGAAATAATTTATGTGAGGAAGATGTAAATAATATTGCTCTTAAAAAAAACAATAGTAACAATCTGGTAGTGCCAGTGGTTCTGGAGTGGTTGATATTGGTAGTTTCAATGTGTTGTGACACACACACAATTACGAGGGCCAGCATGTACCAGTACAACATTTTTATTATTAAACGTCCCTCCCGTCAAGTTCCACCACTCAGGTTCTTGTGTCCCACTGATAACAGCCCCCCACGGCCCACCCACACCCCAAGGATCCACTATCTGTGCTGTATTGCGAGCTGAAGAAGTTCTGTTGGATTGTACTATGCAGGGTGCCCCGTTGTCCTCTGTGGCCTGCAGTTATGGCCTCTCCAATGTCCACTGTTCACTGATCATAACAAATGTGGAAATGGAATGAATAGTATGTATTTACAATAATAAGAAGGGAAAGCTAGCAACGTCACAAAGAAGCTGCTGTATTTCAAATTTGCTGTCTTTTTATTTTGTTTTCTGATCAGCCTTCTTTTGGACGGCCATTCCCATGGTGTTTCTAAGTGTGGTTTTACGGCGATCACAATGAGAATGGATCACCCGCTCTACCTCCTACACACTATTTGCCACCTCTACATGTGGTGGGATTGACAAACTTGAACTATGGGAAGACAAATAAAAGCTTTATTCTTCAGTACGACTACGTTTGGTGCTTTACTTGTCATGGCTTGCTCCGGCTATATTTGCTATCACTGCTTACAGAGAATCAACAACCGTAATAACACATGACGTGTTTTTAATGGGATCATAATGGCAGGCTTCAAAATGAACACGTAGGACCACATGGTTCAAACAGGTATTCCAATACATCGTGCCATTCACACAAGCCCATGAAGACCATCCTACCTGAGAACACACTAATTGTGATGGAGAGATACTGGATCTTACTGGACCCACTGATAAAAAAGAAAGTAATGTTTCTGCCAGAGGTAATCTCCCCTTTCTCCTCAGCATGGCCTTAATGGGCTTTCCATCATGTTGCATGTGGTGACGTTAAGTGTTTAATGTGATTAAAGTGGAATTGAATCTCCAGATGAAAGGATAGGCTTAAGAGTACAGAAGGATACTGTAACATTCTGTAGGTTGTTACAGTAAACTTCCAGGTAGAGACATTGAGCTAAAGACGTTCTGGTATAGGGTGTGCTTCAATCAAACTAATTATTATTAATATTAATTATTAAAGGAACAATGTTTTCAGTCAGGAATCATGCAAGTTTTGAAATCTCAAATACTCTCACTGCACTCATGTAAGGATGTCACCTCTAACACTGATCCAAAGGTCCTGCCTCTGTTGCCTGGAACACTGCAATTTCTATTTGTGTAAGTAAAGGTATGTAAGATGAATGGAAGTGGGTGTGCTCGTAGCAATTCCAATTCAAAAGTCTACACACTGAATGGTAACACGAGACCATTACCACTGTGCCATGGACGTTGTGAACAGAGCTTACTTGAACAGCACAATAATGGCCTCTCCACTCCAAGTGTCTGTCAAATCTCAATGTCTCCATGCCAGAGTGAAAAAACTCAATGCTAACAGACTGCAGGCAGTGGCCTGAAGTTGAATAGAAATGAAGGATGAAGGATTTACATTGAAATTAATAAAATGCTCTTATCATTCTAAACATATTGTATGAGAAAAATCTCTGTCTATGTGCATTGGCCTACTGTCCCTGTATGCACAATAGAGTGGATGTTGATGCAGAAGAGCATTGCAATCCATACTTGGGCATTTTGGAGAGTTGTGCATTATATATAAGACATTTTATAGAACCTGGGTGTTTTAAAAATTGATATTCAATATACATATGGCAGTTTTATATAGACATGGTCATGTCCTGCTGGTACCATTGCGGTATTACACCATCACAGTCCAATTCAGCAGCTTCAATTGTACATCATCCCTCTCCCTCTTCAGTCTTCCACTGTTCCATTGAAGGTGATGGCCTGGATAGATTAGGCTGGGGATTTGATACCTGACCCTAGACGACAGCGCAGCATCATTGCCCCGAGATGCTGCTGCAGCCGTCAATCACTAATCACATTGCTGTGTGCACAGTGTACATGTTATGCCTGTAACTGATTCAGAAAGGTCTACGTACAATTCCACATGTGGACTGAACAAGTAATAGGCCTATAGGAATGTTAGCCTCGATGACTGCTGCAGTCAATCTTCCAGCATCTAGCAGCAATATTCAGCTATTGATGTATTCAATATCTGAAAACATACTAGTCACTTTGTATAAACATGTCTGCTGAATGCTGTAAATATACTGTACAACGTAAGTCACTACACCAAGACCAAAGATGAGAGCATGCTGTATCGCAGAGGTTCCTACGTGTGTTGGAGCGTTGGTACTATGAACCCAGAGAAGCCCAAAGAGGGTGAAATATATACAGGCAGATACAGTACTGTATCAGTGAATGGGTCAGCTGGGTTTTGATTAAGATATATGTTTACATTCAGTTTTGCTGAGTGACTTGTTCTCACCTCAACTCCTCACGCAGCTTATAGGCTCATGAGGTCGTATAGACTGCCATTCTCCATCCTGATGCTGCCAATGTTTTGTTAAGGAGAGGAGAGCTTATCTAGATCTTTGCATGTATTTCACATCCTCATGAGTGCATACTTATTGTGCCTCTGTGTGTCCACTGATGTCCTCAAGGACTGTGTTTATTGCTCCTAAGTTGTAGCCTAGCATAGAGGGGTATATGGAAGTAGCCTAGCTCTGCCATACTATGGCTCTCAGGTCAGATTTGCTGAGACTTTAGTCTGGAAACCCTGTAGTGTTCACACAGCCACCCTTTATGGCAGACCAATCAGCGTCCAGATTCATTTAGCACATGTTTTTGGATTAGGCCCCAACCACTTATGGTAACAGACACAACAAATAAGGTTCTGCTTCAATCACCTGCACGGTGTTTCTATCTGTGCACCTGTCACTGAAGCCAGATCAGGAGTGCTGTTGCCATCATACGCTTTGGGTTCTCAGTGTTGTTGGGCAACATAGCTGTCAGCAGAGGTGAGACTATAAGAAGCTGTTTTTACTAAAGGAGAGAGGTTAGAGCACTTATATAATGGAAATAGCCGCTGGTCCCCTGGTGAGTTGGAGTGAAGAAAGACACTTCTCATCAAGGAGGCCTTGATGCAAGTCTGTGCCTGTTGAAGCCAAATAGTCTGAGCTAAATGCGGACAGGCCCCACAGAGACTATTAAACATTAACCTCCTCCACGCTGTTGAATTAGATGTCCATTCGGATCTCTCAGCCTCTGACGATCGTTTGTATTGAATATGCAAACTCTTACCATAATAGCATTGTTCTCAAACTTTGGGTTCAGATGCCTAGAGTGGACGAATCTACGATGGTTTAAGTCAAATGTTAAATAAACAAAATAAAACATTTTATTCATACCAACATAACATGGGTACATTTCGCAATACTTTTTATTCTTGTTTTTATTTATGTGTATTTATGTATTTACTAGATATAAACAAAGTGGCTCATTGCTTATGAACAGGTTGAACATTCGGAAAAGGCTGGCCTTAAACTCTAAGTAGCCAATTGACCTTTTTCATTTGACTTAAGGTCACTTATTCACAGCTATTTATAGCTAAGTGAAGGAACACAACAACGATTCAGGCTACTCTCCAGGAAAGATTTCTCATTTGCAGTTCTCGGCATCGAACTCACGGTAGGCTACGTGCTGTAGATGCAGTCTTCAGAAATGAATGTCCGTATCATGTATAGGCCTAGGCTACAACTGTTGTAAGTAGAGATACTACTGTCAAACTGCAATAAATAAAATATCTACCTACTGTAAGGAGTCTCTTCTTTTATTCTGCCCAATGCCCATCAAAGCTGTTAGCCTACTTAGCCATTACTGACTGATATAGTAGCCTGTAGACCCCTTAAGCTTGCTCAGTTCAGACAAAACAAAATAGATGTTGGTATAGGGACCATATTGAGCGACACCAAGACATTAATTGGAATGCAGAGAGAGAGAGACGGATAGAAAGGACAGGTTACTAAAATGATTTCAGTGTGGGCTATAAAGTGACACAGTGACAGAGGTAGGTGTACAGAATGTTGTGTGTTCGTGTGTGTATGTGTGTGGGGGGGACACGGCGAGATTGGGTTTCCACCCTGTAAAGTAGGAGGTCTTACGTTCCACTCATATGACCCGCACTATAACGTGCCAGGCAGGCCAAGCAGCCAGTCTTGCCTGGTTGTGGCCTGTTGAAGAGCAGAGTGGTGTTCACACCCCTCAACACATACTACGCATTGCTTTTTCTTGTCTTCCTTCTTGTTAGGGGATAGAAATGGTCTTCCTTGAATGGAATAATCCATTGTCCAGCTTTGGCCCGGATATTTAAATGACGTTTTCTTAGAAAACGGGATGACATTATCTGTGTCACGTCTTATTTTCAAAGTAATCTGTCAGGTTGGCAAAATGCAACTCAATGAGAGAGAGAGAGAAAGAGAGAGAGAGAGAGAGAGAGAGAGAGAGAAAGAGAGGGAGAGAGAGGGAGAGAGCGAGAGAGCGAGAGATCTACAGAAACAGAGGAACTACTGTTCCTATTGCAAACAGCGAGGCCTGCATCATTGGCATTGTCTCGCTGTCAACAGCTTGACTTTTAACGGGACTTGTGTGGAACAATAATGAGAAAGTCAAGAGAATGTTGATTACCTGAGTCCCTGGTGTAACATCTGAGGCTCATTGGGGCTGCAATGTCATCCTCAAATGGCAGGTACATACTATCCTGTTACCTGCTTGCCACTGGAAAACATAGCTGGTTTTCTGTGCTTTACCAGAGTGGATATGGGGTCTGTTACACTGTGATACCTTAGAGAGTTCTTTAATTAGACCACTGATTGTTTTTACCATTCAGGATAGATAGATTACATTTCAGTACTTTACATTACATGTACAGTATTTGGCTAGTGCTTTTATCTAGACTTGCAGTATAAATACATTTGCCAACAGCTAATGCAGCTATTACATCAATATCCATCCATCCATCTTCATCCGCTTATCCAGAGTCGGGTCGCGGGGGCAGCAGCTCCAGCAGGGGACCCCAAAC
>JAODTR010064163.1:0-16496 GCA_025399935.1 Amblyopsis rosae
CCCCCCCCCCCCCCCCCCCCCCCCCCCCCCCCCCCCCCCCCCCCCCCCCCCCCCCCCCCCCCCCCCCCCCCCACACGACGACAACAACAACAACAACAACAACAACAAACAATAAAAAACACAAACGCAAGGCAGAAATTATTTTGGACGAAAGGCCACTAGGTAAGGAACACACTGTCACCTCACTTCTGTCCTGTGGCAAAGGTTCCTCCCTTCCCCCACCCTCCCCCACTCATCACACCCTCTCGCCCCCCCACTGCCTGTTGACGCGCGACAGCAACACGCAGACGCAGGATGAGTCGATGCGTATCCAGCGCCAGCCCGTGCGGTTGTTGGCGTCCTTGGTGAGCGCTCGCACGAACGACTGCTTGGCCTTACACTCGCTCACCCACTGCTTCCTGTCCACGCCCAGGCAGCTGGCCCCGGCCACGCCCGTGGCCCCGCCGGCCGCCGGCCCCGCCCCCCTCGGCTGCTCTGCTCGGCGGCAGCGCGTCTCGTAGAAGTACTGTTTGAGCGGGCCCGTCTGCGTCTGGATCTCGGGCAGGATGGAGACCGTGCGGCCATGGGAGTCGGTGGCCGTCTTCTTGTCCGTCACCCAGACGCTCTCGGACTCGCACACCGACCGCTCCCCGCGCCGCACCTCGGACGGGTGCGAGCGCTTGCTCCTCCCGGGGCCGGGACGCCTGCCCGGGGTCGCCCGGTCGCCGTGGCCGTCCCTGTATCCGTCCTCCCTTTCCTCCTCCTCCCCCGCCTCCTCCCCCCGCAGCACGCCCGTCTCCAGAATGAGGAGGAGCGGGGGGTGCTCTGGAGGCGACGGGGAAGGGGAGAACAGAACGCGGGGGTGTTGGTCCAGAAAGAGATCGTTCCCTTCCTGTAAAGTGTCTGCGTCTACGACCAGGCCCGTTCCCAGACCCAAACCCTCCTGCGTCTGTCCCAGCCCCCCTTCAGCCTCCATCTTCCCCTCTTCTCCGTGCGCAGGAAACCTCCCGGTCCCCGTCGTGTCTTTCGGCTGGACGGAAGCTTCTGGTCCTCGCTGGTCTTGGACACTGCTGCTGCTGGCACCTAGGAGAGGAGCTCGGGTCGCTTGTCCAACGCCTATTCCCTCACGGCCACTCTGGGGAGGGGAGCGTAGCGCATGGACCGGTGCAAGGTCTCCAACGCGGACGCCATCCTGTTCCCCGCCGCCACCGCTGGGATTATAGTCCCGTGGTATTGAGACGTGCTTGGAAACATTGTCAATATTACACTTGGAGGTCCCGAGTCCTTTTTCCATGGTTCCGTCGAAGTTGACATCGTTGACGCTGTTAGCGGAGTCGCTGTCAGTTCGGTAGCTTCCCTTGTGGCTTTCCCCTTGGCTGGAGGAGAGCACCGCTCTCAAGTCGGCATGTGTGAACCCTTCTTTACCGGCTGTGAGGTGGGTTTGTGCTGCGGCATCTCTGCCAGGCGTGGTGGCCATGTTGTAGTCCTTGTGCGAGGCGTTGTAGTCCGCGTGGTGCTGTGTCGGAGCTGTGAGGCGCCCAGAGGAATCGCGGCGGTCCTCCTTGGAGCGGTCGCCATTGGCGCCGGTCTCTGTCATCGCGGCGGCGATCCTGGAGGCGGGGCTGTGAGGGAAGGGCAGGGCCGAGGCGATCACCATGGCAACCAGGGGAAGCCAGTGCATCACTCCCAAGACGTATCAACTAAAGAGGTCAGACGGCGAGGAGAAAAGATAAAGACGGTTTAAACAGCAGTAGTTAAACTGGCACCTTAATTACAATGCAAAATGAGACTAATTACTGGAGAGCCTGCAGGTTTATGAACCACATTCTTTAACTTTAACAGCTTTAAAGTTCTTGGCAAACCGCTTGGAAAGTAGAAAGAACTACTGTAAAGAAAGGTTGCGCTACTCTCTCTCTCATTCTGTCTTTCTCTTTCCTTCTCCCCGTTTAATTAGACAGACTTGAGCTATGAACATATTGTATTAGCGGTTGGCCTTTAGACAGAAATACCTATAAAGTTCTTCATTTAGAATAACTCGCCCACAGCAGAGCACCACAAAAGCATTTCAGCTTATTACGGGCATGCATGTTTCTAGGATCCACCATCTCAGTAAGTTATTGTTGAGGCAAAAGTGTCTTGTGTGTGTGTGTGTGTGTTATGTGCCATTGTCCAAAACGCACACATTTATAGGATGTACTCCAATAATAACCTGTTGCCTAGACAGGCATATTTATTTTATTTGTTTGTACAGTAAGTTCCGCTTACTTCTAAGTCCACTTTACTTCATCTCTTGTTCTTTTACTATATACGTAAATCATGCGTTTACTGCATGTAAGTCCTGCATTTACTTCACAAGTGTTGTTTTTGCTTCATACTGTACAGTATGTAAGTAATGCTTTTACTTTATCTCTAAGGCCTGCTTTTCCTTCAAGGGACTGTCCTATTAGAACATGTAAGCCATCTTCGGCCTCATGTGTAGCCTGGTTTAAGAAACGGTTCCTCTTGGGGCAGAGCTACAACAGCTGCAGTGCAAAAGAGAGAGACACAAGTTATTAAAAAGCACCACATATGTGGGTTCCGTTATTGGAAAAAAACAAAAAGACTAGTGTTCTGTTTTTGATCCGCTCACACACTGAAGCCAGCGCAGGGCAAATGCAACCACCAATTTAGAAGAACTTGTTCATTTACATTATTATACTGTATTATTACTGCCTATCTGCAAAATACCTGTAACGTGTAATTCATGCCTTTGTCTCTAACCACAGAGGCAATGCTCTCTATGTTGGTGTTAGACAGTCCTGCCTGCAACTGGTCCAGAATGTAGGGTAAGGCGTAGAGGTAGCATCTCGGCTATCCTGGCCTCTCCACTGGCTGCCTCTCAGGTTCAGGATTGATTTTAAGATACTTATTATTGTTTCTGAAGCACTAAAATGTCTGGAGCTTCTTTACATCTCAGAGCTCCCCATCAGACATTCCACCTCCAGATCTAAGATTCACCACCCACTTTCTTTTGACAGTGCCACATTCCAGGTTCTCATTGAAAGGTATTGAGCTATAGGCTAAGGCTCTGTTCAAATCAATACAGCCATAGATATATTATCCTGCAGCCGTGACAGAACTATTTTTTCAGTGGCCGCTCTGAAACTTTGGGACGCTCTCCGAATGCATGTCAGAACTGCTTCCACTATTCTCTATTTTAAATCTTGTTGTAAATACATGTTTTCTACATGGCTTTTGGTGTGGCTGTGCATGATACATTTTTTATTATTTTGTTGTTGTTTCACCTTTGATTTCTTACTTATATTCTGCAGAGATCTTTGGCCAGCCTCTGGTTGTTTTTATATATACACCTATAAAGCTAACTGGACTTACTTGACTACTGTAAAAATACATCTAAACTAAATGTGTTTGATATAATACAGGGGAACTTAACTGACTTATTCAAATGTGGCACTGCCTAAAATATTTTTCTTTGTCAATAAATACTGGAAAGTGAGTATCCATGTCTTTGCACGGATGTATTGCAGTTGTATACGTAACACAATAATTACTGACTGAAGTGATTGGCACCTTCCTGCCTCAAATACACTTTCCTTTAGAGTGTGATTATGAGAAAGCTATAATCAAAACATATTCACAACTGTGAACAATTCACCCTTACAAATAAAATAGCATAACTGCATAATCTATTTTAGTAAAATATAGTAAATCTTGAGAACCACATTTATGGTGAATGGACTGCATTTACATACAGTATATTGCTTTTCCAAACTTCCAGCCTCTCAAAGCGCTTTACAGTATAGCCTTACCCATACACACACATACACCGATAGTGATGTCAGCCATGCAAGGCGCCATCCACTCACCGGGAGCAGTTAGAGTTAGGTGTCTTGCTTAGGGACACCTCAACAAATGGTCAGCTGGGTTCGAACCAGTGACTTCTTGATCACTTGTCACCTTGTCCCCCCGCCCCCACACAGACACACACACACACACAAATTGACATCTACAGTAAACAAGGCAGTGGAATAGAGCAAGTCATATATCACAAATCTGACAGAGGGCTATTTGCAAAAACAGTGCTAAATAATTTATGACATGTTCAATTCCATACCATTCCACACCCAGTTAGAAAATAACACTTGTACAAGTAGTACAAGTAAGTGCCTGTATTTTACAAATCATTATATGCACTATATAATTTTGTAAGCTTATGAAGCAAAAACATTTGTACAGATCTTTTGTGTGAAAGCTTAACTTTCGTAAGAACAAATAACCCACGGCGTAATCTACCGCAACTGTCCCAGTCCGTTCAGCATCACCCATAGCATACTAGTTTGTCGACTTTGACAAAAGAAGGGAAAAAAGAATGTCAACAAATCAAAGCTAATTAATTTGGTTTTCTGCTAGCACAGTGTTCAACCGCACGTCAACACGGGGATTCCTCGGAATCGCCCTTGGGCCAAGGTGGTATGTATGCAGTGCTGTATGCTGGTAATTTCAAGTCACGTAGGAGGGCTTTTGGACAGGGATAAAAATTGGTGGAATGTTTAGCATGTCTGGGGAGGCTCCACCGATTGCCTCAGTGAGGGAGGCAACACGAGAAAGACTAATAGTTTTGTGTGTTTTGGTTGCCCGTTTCTGTCCGTGGAGATTATGCAAAAAAAAAAAAGGTGTGTGTGTGCGTGTGTGCTAGGATCAGGTGGGGAGGGGAAAGGGTTGTACATGTCTGCGTTTGAGTGAGATTGTTAACAAAAAGACTGTTGGTGAAAGGATATGCGCTAAACAAGGCCACACCCTGGACACAATACTTTGGCGACAGCATGTATGTGACACATCACTCATGCAGCCACCCCAGGCCATCTGCGTGCCTGTCTTGCTGACAATAAATCACTTCAAAGTGGTATATGCAAAACATCCTGTTTTCCATGACTACCTACTAGCAAGACCCATGGCCAAATTAACACCGCTGTTTTATGTCATACAGCATGTGAATAGGGCTAATGAGTCAGGTGTCGGCAACGTATCAACCACATCTCCAAACGTCACCTGTGCTGATTTTTTTTTTTTTTATAATCTAGATAAGCATGCAGTCTGCAATTAAAGTCACACGCAAAAGGGGCAGATGCACACTTAAGATAACTTTACTGAATAGGGAGCAAGAGAATGTGGTACATGACTATTAACAGCCGTGACTTGTCAATAAACATCATGAGTGTGTGTGTGTGTGTGTGTGTCTGTGTAAATGTGGTGTGGGCGTGTGATTTGTTTTCGGCAGAAGTGCTAACTCGCTTGTGCTTCTCTCGGGTATAAAGCAGTCGATATCCCTGATAGCATACAGACACACAACACAGCATGAACATTGCAGCAGGTAAACATTTTAATGTAATTTGGGATCCAAACCTAGAAAAATAAACATAATGTAAAAAAAAACTATTTTTTAATTATGTTTCTTATTTTAGTATTTTAAAACTCTTTTCTATTTGTATTAGCATATGCTAATTAGGTTAACGAAATCATGTTTTTAAAGCTTCTAAGGGTCCTGTTGCCACAGTATGATAGGCAGTTAGACACACGCATGGTGGAACTTTATCAAAGGCCTATCTGTGGCAGGGCAGTCCTTCAACATAGTCTATTGGTTCAAACGACATGATTCGTTTATGTTCCCTGACAAGACAAAAGTCAACACCGCTCCTCTCCATGGACAAGATCCCGAACACTGCCCCAACCAGACAAACAAAAATCCCAGATAAAGGAGACAAATCTACAAGGAAACCCCACTTAACTCTAAAATTATTATAGTCCTAATCTTCCATGTCTCACAACTTGCCTCTCCACTCCCTGAAAGAAATATGAGAGAGGCATTGGTGGAATGCTTATATAGAACAGATATACAAGACACCGTCTATATGAATCAGAGACAAATAGGCTAATGCATCAAGCCAAAAGATATGATTTAAAAAAAACAATGGTGTAATTTACACGCAAGGCTCGATCCTATCCAACCACTTTTGAGGTTACACATATAAACGTCCCAGTTTATAAAAACTGTAAAACAACATATTTCATGTTGATACCTTAACCTAAAATATCTAGAACACAGTGAAAGTGATATATAAATAAGTCTAAATAAATTGTTTTTACTTCCAATTTGCATGCTGCTGATGTGAAACTTTTTTTTCTTTTGTTTGTTTGTTTTTTTGTTTAAGTATCAGACTATACAATATGAAACAGAAAAACCAGAGGGTTGCCGCAAACTGAAACAGTGTAACAAACCCAATTGCGGCCTAACAGCCGCCATAAAGCAGCCCCACACCTGGCAATGGCTACTGTGCCATTAGCCTGTTAACAAGTAGCCTAATCCTCTCGTGTGCGTCTCATCCCAGAGATGTTTTTATCTACAAAGAGATAATGCATTCTGTTTAGCACCAGACCCAGATAGCCTAATCCTGACTCTTTTGAAGTTGTGCAACACAATGAACTGTATCATACTGCACGAGGACGCCTGGGATCTTTTATACAGTTTCCTAAACGCTTAGCACCTCCAAGATAATCTTTCTTTAAATATTTGAAATGCCCGGTGCTACAAAGCTTTGCCCTAAACATGTCACCGAAATGAGCTATCCTAAATGTAAAAAAAAAAAAAAAAAAAAAACGTTACACGACGGGTCACCAATCTGACACCACAAACACGGACAGGTAAATGTTTGCATTTTCGCTCACTCCTTTCTCTTCCCTATCTCTGCCCGGCTCTCTGTTTTGAGTAAAAGCCTTGGGCCTGTATGCGCTCATTTACAATGCGTTGCTGTCCCACTGTGCAAACACGCCATTAATTCCAGGGCTATGATTGTCATACCACGCTCTGTCTGTTACATCTCACCGTGTGTGTTCCTAGCAATGGTACAATAGGCAGCTGCGTTGACATATGCTTTATGCACACTTTATGCATATTTCGTATGATTTAACCAGCAAGGAGGTTATGTGACTAACACGCGTATTAGGCACACACATAGCCTACCAAAAGTAAATCAGACACACATAAGCATCTGATTAGGTTCAACAAAAAACTAAAAGGCCTATAGGCTATAGACCTATAAATAACATAAGCAAACATTTGAATTTGTTATTGATATTTATGTGTTGACCTTGCCAGACTTAATCAGAGGCTATGTATCAAAATGTGTATTAATGAACTGTGATTATATATATATATTTTGAGAGCTATTAACTTTTAAGTGAACCAGTAGGTCTAATCCTCCAAAGTCTGAACATTATTACAATAAAAGGAAGCTGAAATCACAACGTGTGTGATCTTAACCTGAGGGGTTTGTTTTGGTATTCGGTAGCTCTCATCTCTTCTAACTGATTGCCAATAAAAACAATAGGCTACAGTATGTGAGAGATGACAGCATGATTGCCAAACCAAACAAAACTCGACCTAGGTCTCTGATAGCTGTCTTAACTGCTGGAATTTTAAGTCATAGTTAAGACTTGCCACGGGCACAAAGGAAAGTGTAAGATCCGTGCAAGTCGCAATAGCGTGCAAATTTAACTTGATATTACTCAGTTTAGTTTATTTATGCAGTTGCAGTTATGTGGTCCGTTTGACTTCCCATACCGTTTAGGTGAGATCCGGACCACGCGTCTTCCCAGCGGACACCACATTGATTATATCGTCCGGTTGCCAGTTGCTCAACTGGTAATTTGTCAAAAACGTGTTATATCATAAAAAAAACACTAGTCATTTTCACCACGTACATTTCTATCGTGTCTTCTGCCAACAATCCGTGACATTGCATGTCCCAAGTCGACGATCAGACCAGAAAAGTGTCGAGAGCGTCTCGCTCTGGGAAGCGGTATGCACCAGATTCTGTCAAAACGTTGTGTGTCTAAATTGAGATATTCCCGCAGTTGGTAATCCAAGTAGGCAAAGATATTTCAGTTCACATATCTGAATGGCGATCTACCGACAGACGAGGCGATCTAAATACTTTTGCCAAGTGTTTTATGTTATCTGAACTCCGCCTAAACTAAACGCGTATCGACTCTGGCTTCTTGTGGAGCGTCGAGGAAAGGCAAGACAGAGCCAGATGATTTTTTTCAATAAGTAATGGACATGGGGCAGATCTGAAGTCACGAAAACGAGTAGCCTAACGTATGGTATGAGTGATAGTGGTGATGTCCACTCCAGAGTCGTATTTCCCGAGGATGGTTAAAAAGCTATACATTGTTTTGGCGACCAAGCTCCAGTCCATGTATCTGTTTTTGAAGGATTTATTAATTAAAGTGGTTAATTCCTGAGATTTAGGCTACGGTCTTTCAATAGTTCAGATGTGGTAATGGTTTTGGGAAGTCAGGTTAAAATATGCGTGACTGTGTAATTTACCTTATACCTCCTCCTACTACTGTGTCCCTACCCCGCCCTAAATCCCAAATACCGTTTGATCATTTTGGTCGTCTTGGCGTGCGTTCATGGCTAGTTTATTGGTTTAACTTGTCCAAATTATTAGCATAAACAAGGTCTAGGTAATACATGACGTAACAGGCGTGAGTAATGTCTGCAATATCATGGCGCAATACAATCCCTTTGGCTCAATCAAGCCTGTAAGATGTAATATTCTTTAATTGCCAAATAGATTTTTGGGTTGCTTGCTACATTGTTCACATTTCATTCCTTCTCTGTGGTAAGTCTGTTGGCACCTGCATTTATTTGTTTGGCAACCCAAATTAAAGTAGGACATATACTCTATCATTCATTCATTTGTGCTGGTGGTACATAAGATAAAGTTGTTTTTGTAGCGTAAATATACATAATACCATTAGTAAAATTTTGTGCAGCAAAAAAAATAATGTGCAGCATATATTTCTTGCTTTCAATGTGAAGCACATGAATGGACAAAGTACATACCTCCCAGGAGTTCCAACGCATATGAGCAGGGACCCTCCATTTGCAACACTGTCGTCCAGTGGCTAATTCGATGCACAATACCCCTTTAATGAAACAAATAATAATAAGAACGTATAGGCTAGTCCATGTGGGGTTTTTGCTTTCGTGTGTCTTTGGCAGTAATTCTGCAGATGGGAGGGTAGGGGGTGTGTTGGGGGGGTGGGGGGGTAGGGAAGGGGGGACAGTTCAATGGGTCCTTGGAGCAGTTAAGTGGGCCCTATGTAGTCTGGAGTAGGGTGCCTTGCTATTGACCCACGAGAACAGCCTGTTGCGCTCGGCCCCTCCGTCTTCAATGGCCCTGTTGAAAAGGGAGCGGCGTAAACCTGCGGATGAGCAGAGAGGGGTGGACTTTGCCCTTTACCCCCATCTCGTTCTCCAGTTCTCACATCTCTCTCTTTCCCGCTTTAGCAAGGAGCGGTTTCCATCTCACCAAACCCCCTTTCCCCCTGAATGTTTCAAGAGATGAAAGGATAAGGAAAGAGAATGGGACAAAAGAGGGATGGTTTGTGTTACAACCACATCCCTGAGAGAGTGCTCATGAAAGACTTTGGGGATGGGAGAGATAGGGACCAGAGAGGAGATAGAGAAAGAGTGGGAGAATGAAAAGACTTGTTTTGTTTGGTTGTGTTTTTTTTGTTGTTTTTTTTCTCTCTCAGACTCCTGCCGCTTAACCAGGTCAGGTCTTTATAAAGGGAAGCGGGCTAAAGCACAGTTATCACTCGGGCAAAGATGTTTAAGCACCGCTTGTAGGCTCCACATCCAAAGGAGTGCTGATGTATTAGCACTCATCAACCGATTTAGTCAAACACTTTCGCCATCTGCCTCTGTTCCATTTTATGGTGGCTTACTCATTTGCTGACTCACTTTCTAGGACATTCTTTGTGTTATCCTACTTTTTTGTAGTGTGCCTTATCCCTGGCTGCTTTATTCTCTACCCCCACACCCCGAAATTCACAGCAGTCATGCCTCTTGTCATTCACTCACAATCCCTAGAATCCTCCCCTCCCTCCATTATCTGTGTGTGTGTGTGTCACACTTTTTCTCCGTCTCTGCCTCGACTTGCCCGGCATACATTCGTATATTTCCGCCCCGGGGATCGTCAATGAGAGTTTGGAAGAGAGACAGAGAGAGAGAGAGTAAAATGAGCTAATTATAGATGGAGGAGAAGGTGCAGTGGAGTTTGTGACTTTCCCCTCCAGGGTTCCTATAACTACTGGGAAAACTGTTCTGAAAAAAGATAAAATGGCAGCCAGGTTTTGGAGAAGTCATGGAATGTTTTGTAGTATGGAAAACACAAGTGTAGCTCAAGGCTTTAATGTTCTTGAGGCAGGCCAGTGTTAACAGCATATTGGTGGTTTCCATTGGCGTTGGAATTAGTTTGACATTGAATTGACCCATTTGCTAAACCTGTCTCTAAACTAGTTTAGTCTATATACCAGAGCACGAGTAAGACAAATGCAACAGACTCATACGTATGAGCCACAATGCTTCTGTTTACCATGCTACGACACCTCTGTGACACGGCTCCATTGTGGAAATGTCACGCACATATTTTCAATAAGCCTTGTTCACGGAACATTTGAAGGATGTTATGGAAAAGTTTTGTTACAAGTTCTGGAATTTAGAGAACAAATGAACTCTCTCTCTTTGCATGTTCATCCAACAAATATAGCCATGTGTTAGTGAATACCCAGGACATATAGGGTTACTTTAGACACCTCTTTAGCGGACGCATTCTCCCCCATACTGTCATGGTGCACGTAAACACAGCCTCCCCTACTCCCGCCCAAACTCAAAAAGGTTGTATCGATCGTAATTAGCTGTACAATGTAATTATAGAGGAAGGCTTAGAGCTGTTCTGTATGAGAAAATTAACCCCGTCTAGTTACTCATATTCTTCTTAATACCTTTGAGATTAATCCATAATATTTTGGAACTGTATAGGCAGGCAAGCCACCCATGGTTGTTAATCTGCTGTCCTAAATCAAACACACCTGCGCCAGATGTGAGTCTCACAAATGTAGGATTTCTGATGCAATCCTTCCCGCACACAGCGCCATCAAACACGTGTATTACTACAGCAATGGATATTTATTTTGACACACTGATGTGAGTGTAATTGGAAGGGCTGCTATTATGGTCATTATTAAAAATAACAGAGCTGTCAGGGTGAGGTCGACTGTCTGTCTACCCATGCTGTGTCAGAATGTGACAATCACCATGGAACGAGCCTATTCCTCAGGCTCCCATAGGGCCAGTGTTTCTCTGTTTTCTCTTTTACGTTGTAGCTTATTGTTTTCTCTGACTTCCATTGTTTGCCTATATTAAATGAAACACCAACCCACCCACCCCCTCCATCCAAAAGTAACTTCCATTATATTGAAACACCACACACACACACAGACACTTTTACATACTGGAGTATGCTTGCATGTGTTTCCAATTTCTGCCATAACGCTTGACTCACCGCAATCTGACCCAATTAAGTAGAACATAAATCCCTCAGTGACCGGCCATGGTGGCAGAAACCTAGGAGTTCATCGAGACGGGGGCTTAGTCTGTGATGAATGTTCCTCTATCAGTGTGTCTGCCCGTCCCTTAGCCATGATTCTCCTAAACCTGCTTGTTTGTCTGACTGTCCTCTGTTTGTAGGTCTGTCAGTCTGTATAGCTACTGTAGGGTTCTTTAGCTACTGTCTAGGCTGGAGACATATTTGGGAGGTGTATGCCACTACAGAAAACTCACTCATGTAAATGAAACGTGACAGTTTTCCAGAGGTCAAAGGGTAATAGACCAGACCACACATACACACAGCAACAACACGCACACACCCACACACACACACATTGCGGGAAAGTATTTTGCCCACGCGCCGACATGCCCAAACTCACAGGCCAACACAATGCAGGTACCTACAAGTCTTTTCTGCAAAGACATGTTGGCGTAGTGCATGGAATGTATGTCGGGGGGGTGGGTAGGATGGCGTATGTTGCAGTGGCAATGCCCGTATTGGAACGGATCATTTGTGGTTTTTCTTTTCAATGCTTAATGAGAAACAGGTTCCAGTTGGGTGAAAAATGTACAGTATACTGGTGGCTGTGGTGCATAGGATTCCGTGGCGGTCTGGTCCGGTCTATTCCACACCCTTAGGCGTCGTTCATGGACGCCACGCGGAAAGATGTCCCGCCGCACGGCAACTGTTGCCGCGGCTCATCCATCTACAACATCCTTTTGCACGGTCCATCCTGTCTCTCCTTACAGCTGTCTGTTTTTTTTCCCCCCCTGGGTCACCTCTCAATCACCCCCCCGCACCCGTTCCTTTGCCCTGCTTATCTGCCCTGGCAAAAGCATCGGGTTACCCTCCTCGATCTACTTAAAGCAGGTTCCACTTTCATTCGCTGAGGGATTCATTGCAACCACCGGATGCTTGCTAGTCAGAGCCCTAGCCTACAAAGTGCAGGGTCTGTTTACCCAGGGTGCCTCTGTGCGCCTTGGCCACATCTTCTTCGTCTGCGGGGATGGACCTCCTGTTGTGCCACCGTCCTGACGCAACTCGCCGTCTCTCATCTGTCACCCTCTTCCAAAAGCCAGCCTGTTGTAGCTAGAGGGAGGGATGAGGGGTTGGATTGTCGCGCGTTGTAAAGTTTGCTAACTGTACGACACCCCGTGCGGGATTGGGTTTCCGAGGCAGACTTTGTGTTTGAACCGCTCCGGCAATTAGCGGAGGATAGCCTTACCGAACACCTAGTGGACAATGGAGGGGGGGGCTCTGTGTGCCCCGCCCTCTTCCCCTCGTACCCTTCCCATCTGTCTCCCCTGTGGGACGCTCTGTCTGTCTGTCTGTCTGTCTGTGTGTGTGTGTGTGTGTGTGTGTGTGTGTGTGTGTGTGTGTGTCTAATGTCTGTTTGTCTGTGTGTGCGTGTGTGTGTCTGCTGTCTATCTGCGTGTGTGTGTGTGATGTCTGTCTGTCTGTGTGTGTGTGTGTCTAATGTCTGTGTGTGTGTGTCTGCTGTCTGTCTGTCTGTCTGTATGTCTGTCTGTGTCTGTTTGTGTGAGAGAGTCTGCTGTCTGTCTGTCTGTGTCTGTTTGTCTGTGTGCGTGTGTGTGTGTGAGTCTCTGTGTATGTGTGTGTGTGTCTGCTGTCTATCTGTGTGTGTGTGTGTGTCTCTGTCTGTCTGTCTGTATGTGTGTGTGTGTGTGTGTGTGCATGTGTGTCTATATGTGGGCATGCTTTATAAGCATGCCCACTTCATCACACACTGATACTGATATGTCTGTCAAATTATCCTCAAGAGAGGCGCCTCGGTCCAGAGCGGAGCCATTGCTCCCTCTTGTGGTGGGGAGGATAACCCCCGCTTCCCTTCCCCATCTGTGTTGATAACCTGGCAGCAACACTGCCTGTATTATTTGTAGTGTGTAAGATCCCCCCCCCCCACACACACACACACTGATGTAAGCCTGAATAGCTCAAATATCTCCTTATATCCCCTTAACTCTCTTAGCGGATTTTTTTCACAGATACCCTCAGAAATACACGCAGGCTTCTCTACGGGAGAGAGAGAGAGAGAGAGAGAGAGAGAGATGGTACCTGTGATAGAGAGAGTGGGGGTTGAGGGCCCTTGGATGGCCAAGATGTTGCGCTAATCTGCAAATTTTCTCAGATGACGCAAAGACTTTGCCTCCCTTCCCCTCCTCTTCCCCTCCTATTCCTCCTCTTCCTCCTCTTCCTCCAACACAGCCCTCGCCCATCGGTCCTCCTGGCGCACCGCTCTTGGGTGGAAGACGACGACACACAGCAGGTAAGTGCGGTGGGCATCCTCTTCTCTATCTCTCTCTATGTCTCTCTCTCTGTCACTGTTCTTATTCATGCTATAACTGTTTCTGTAGGGATGGTATTTGATGTATTCATATATTTTAGGTAGCATAGTGACAGCGGCTTTGCTACAATCTTTTGTTTGCTGCATTCTGTTGTGTTTGGAATATTTGACAGTTTACATTGTGTCACTGTGTGTGTGTGTGTGTGTGCGCGCGCGTGTGTGTGTGTTTGTGCCGGCTGTCGGAAAGAATATCAGACAGACTTTATAACAGAAAGCTTTCCCAAATGTCTGTTGGCCAAATGAGAGGCTGGATTCACTCTATAGTGGAGTGGTCTGTGTGAAATCGAGTCCTAATGGAGTTTGGATATTAGCAGACCTGGACCAGCAGATCAAAAAGAAAAACAGATAGGAGAGAGAGAGAGAGAGAGAGAGAGAGAGAGAGAGAGAGAGATTGTATACATATCTGAATGTTTGAGATGAGTGCAGATGTGACATAAGGAATTCAAAAAACAGATTAATACACTGAGATAATAGCCCTAGTGAAGAGCATGGGCGTGTGTATACACGCTCACACATACTGTAAATGCACATTAGACAGACACAACCTCACTTGGGTTCACTCATTTGTGAACCCAAGAGAAAATGTTATCAAAACACCCATTAAGCACTGAGAAGCATTAAGAAGCATTGAGAAGCATTGCACGGCCGTGCTTCTCAAATCGCTGATTGACTCCTGCTGTTAAGGACAGTCTCGCTAGCTTGCTGACAGACTACCACAGGCATCCAGTAACGGGTATCCAGTTTATTTTCTGCAGTTGCTAAAGTCACACGCTTCACACGTGTGTCACACATATGCAGGTCCAATTACTGTCTCATGTTGTGTACAGTGTGTGTGTGTGTGTGTGTGTGTGTGTGTGTATGTAGACGTATGTATTTACTACCGTCTCTACAGTAGCCTATGTCCTCATGGGAGACACGCAATTACGCTTAGGTTTGTGTGCACATGTACAGAGATATAATATACACTCAGGATATTTGTATATCTCATATGTATATGAGAAATACATGAATATTAATGCATGTGTGTGTGTGTGCCTTGATAACATTTAACAAAACGCTTTTTGTCTCACTGCCCTGCCTGCCACTCAGAGGACAGAGGGGTGTTATGGGATTACAGTTCCATCCTGTAGCAAAGCTCACACCAAACAATCAACCATTGGAAGTAATCTGATGAAACACACACACACACACACACACACACACACACATACACAAACGTGTGTGAATGCACCAACCTGCAAACACACAAATTAATTCCTCCTAAACCCAGATATAGTTTAATATTCTACATATATGTAGGTTATAGGCAGCAATGATATTATTTTTTTAAGTGCATTTCCCTAATAATTATTTATTTATTTATTTATAACAGAAAATATGACATGGCAGATTGGTGTAATAATAAATGTCAACTGGAAAGTGCTAGATTGTATAACAACGCAGGCCTACACTTATAGTCAGCTATTGCAAGCTAATTGTAAGAGAATACACTTTTTGTCAAATTCACCAAATATCTTCTTGCATTTTTCTTGCATACTGTTCTCTGTGTATGCTGAAAAACAGAATCCTTACTGGATCCCTGGCTCTGTAAATAGGAACATAAACAAAGTGGCGAACACCGCTCACAACAACAACGCTTAGCTTTGCAATGCGTTTCAATGTGTGGGGCGGAGCTTCTGAGTTAGTTTATTTTTATTTGAACTCGATGTTTGCAAGCGTTCTCGAGAATGACTAACCCTGCCTTTAATTAGATTGAATTTCCTAATTAGTACAGACCAGAGTGTAAACATAACTCAAGTGTATACCAGCCACAGCTATAAAAACACTGTCCAGTGAAGACCATTAGGGATTAGGGAACATCACAGACTGGCTGTAGCCCAGGACCAGTGTGTTAGAGAAGGTACATACAGTATCCCTCAGAGATCAGAATAATAACAGAGTGAGGTAGCCACTGTGGTAGGCAAATGCTTCAGTGAAAGCTGAAGCTATTCAGTAATAGCCTCTGTTCCTGACAATCATGACTACAAAGTAAAAAATGTGTTAGGTCATTTATGAAAGTACAATTTGATGTTCATCGTAGATTGCTTTAGTCGGTGTTGTGTATTTAAATGTGCTTTTTGTTTATGTTCTGCGTGCCTAACAGGTTTTCCATCAACCTGTTTGTTTACTAGCGTGTTTATCTCCATGAATCTGATGTTTATGTCATTGGGATTGCTTTGAACGTGGCTGTGGGAGACTTCCTGTTTGGCTGCTGTTTTTTAATAACATAGGCCACCGCTACGCTTAACGGCAGCGACGATTACCATGTTTTCTTTTCATTTGAGCCACTCAGTCTTTGAAGTTCCTCTCATCCTTTACTCTTTCACTCCTGTCAGTAGCATTTATTTACTAAGCTCCTGCAGGGAACCTGCTCCCCTTCAAAGGGGATGCCCCACGTCCCGCTCAGCAAGATGTAATAGCTCTCTTGCTGCTGCAAACCCCTGGATCTGTTTAAAGGTGTCTGTTTCAAACAATGGTATACCCTTGAGCTACTTTGCTGTGTTATGTTGAATAGATGCAGAGATGTAATCTGTACAGTTAATACATAACACAATGCTTCCTGGTGTATGGTGTATGTTGGAGGGTTGGGATGATGAGTGTAACATGAGTGGTGGTATTACTTTATTTTTTATATATTGTATTGTTTTTACTCA
>JAODTR010064174.1:0-16494 GCA_025399935.1 Amblyopsis rosae
CCTGGGCGCCTCCCTTGGGAGGTGTTCCAGGCATGTCCAGCTGGGAGGAGGCCTCGGGGAAGACCCAGGACCAGGTGAAGAGTTTATATCGCCACACTGGCCTGGGAACACCTCGAGATCCCCCAGTCAGAGCTTTCCAATGTGGCTCGGGAAAGAGGAGGTTTGGGGTTCCCTGCTGGAGCTGCTGCCCCCACGACCCGCCTCTGGATAAGCGGATGAAGATGGACTGTTATTGTCCTTACTTGTGAACAGTCCGGAGGTGAGTCAGATTTACCCAATAGGGTCCAATTGCAGACAGGCGGGCACAGGCGTGGTTTGGGGCACTGTCAAGCCGGCTAAGGAGTTACTTTTGTGTAATAAAGACGCAAAAGTAACTCCATAATTCCAAACAAACCTACTAGGTTTCAGAGCAAAACTTGCAATCTGCAACTGCAATCAAAAAAATTGAATTGAAAGCAAAAAAAAAAATTCATTGCAAATAAAATAAGTGTCTGATAAAAAATATATTAAGTTTGTGAATCCAAAATGTTTGTTTGGAAATCTAAAAGTTTTTGTTTTCGAATATACAAGTTTTATTTGCGACTCCAATAGTTTTGTTTGTTTTTGTTTTTTTATGAAGCACCTAATAAATAACAGATTATACTTGTTGGCCTCAATTTATTTTTAAAGATTAAGCATTTGGGTGAAATAAACAAGGTATCTAGCCACTTAACTAGTTTTGTCCGACAGTTGAGCCAGCAAAAGTATAAATCTGGGTGAAAAGTCAATTTTGCATTTAAAGGACCCATTCCATGAAAACCAAGTATTTCTAGTTGTTTTTGGAATTAGCAATGTGACACCGAGTAGTGAGCCTTTCAAAGTGGACTGTTAGCTTCCTGGTCTGTATTGGCTAAAAAAGGGAGAGGGGGGGAAAACAGGCGAATGAGAGAAACGTGCATTTGTTGCGTAGATTACTGCACACAGTTTGTTTGGTAACGCCCCTATGAGGATATGGCCAGCTATGTAGTATCAGCGAAATATGCAAGGCAAGGACCTGATGTTGATCGCCAGTACGGTAGCCTACACAAATTAAAAGTTTATGTTTAAATTTGCAGATAACCAAATCTGTAAATCTATTTTTTGATACAGTAACTGCAGGCTACCATAGCATAAACATGTTGAATCAGCAGGACAGGAATGTGTACACTTTGTTTCCCCCCAAAAAAGGCAGTAGACGCCAAAACGACTACAACTTGACATCAGGCTGCTCAGTCTGGCTGAGCTAGACTTGCCTAGTTTTTCATGTTTGGCAGTATCAAAATAATCTTGACACAAATAACAGCTAGATTCCAAGTAATACTTAGAATTACGACTCATATGTAATTTAAACACTAACCATTTCTGCATGACATGTAAACTCATTACTCATCACTATTAGTAAATATTAATATGTCCTCATATTGCAAACACCATGCATCAAGTGCTCATGTTCAGCTGCAATAAGTATACTGTACGCGCTAGAGCGAGGAGCATGCCTTTAAGGTATACTTTTAACATGCTAGTTTTAATTTACACTCTATGAGAAACAACAACTCCAGTTCACATCTGTACCATTGACACATCCATGTAATTACTGAGACTGGAAGTTTAATTATTTGTATTATGGGTTAAATAGCAACAAAAAAATATAAATATTTTAACTTGGCCCCAATTCAATTCTATTGGGTAAAATACACAAGAACACATGCTGAATTGAACAAGGCAAAGCTGTGAGCTGCAACACATTCTGCAGGTGTATATTGCTGGTACAGTTGCCTACTCACTAGCACATCGTACGTTCTGCTTATAGAGACCCCACATTAAGTCTCCACACACGTCACACCAGGAAATGTGCGTGTGGCCGCATGGCTTGAAGTCATGTCCCTCCCCAGCGTTTGTAGAGCTCCACAACCGTTCGTCAATGCTGACACGGTCTCCGTCTAGAAGACACACAACAGGTGAGTGGTTGACTCGACCAGAAGGGGCGCTGCAGGTGGAGGAGGGGTCAGCTCAATGGGATCACTAATGCTGAGGTCTTTCAGCTCAATCAGCTCACACTTTGACATCTTGTCTCGGACACGTAACAGGCATGTCCTTTGTACACCTAATGTTCACGGATAGCATAGGCAGGAATACAGTATGGTTGACATCATGGTTTCTGTGTAGGGAGCGCACACTAGAAGGTCAGAAGTCTAGGTTTCACAGTCCATTCGCAGTCGCTCTGAGAAGGAACAGCTGTTTGAAGTCTCCAGGAAAACTAGAATATCACACAATAAACGCAATAATCATAACGTGGCATGTGTCACATGATCTTCAGCCATGTTCATTTGTGTATTTTATTCTAGGCTACCACTTTTAGAAAATTGTTGATTGTTACTTCACAAATGGGAAAACGCAAGATGTAGCCTTCTTGCACGTGATTCCAAACGTGTGGCAAGATGATAAATTGAATCCGCACACACATTAAACTTTGTAGGCCTATATATTTTATAAAGGTAAAGGTGCTTTACGTTGTCACATACATATACATACATGCAGCGAAATTTTGCCGAGGCCAATGCAATTAGGTTATAATTCTATGACAGGATAGATAGTTAGAAGGTAACAAACACAATTTGCATATGGCAGTCATGAATATGTAAAATCTTAGAAGTAGGTCTTAAAATATGTAGACCTGCTGTTGTATAATGTATATTTATACAAAAAGGTAGGCACGTTTCTCCAATGTTGAATACAGCAATTTGGTGTCAATAGTCCCCCTGCGCTGCATTGTGACCAGAATACGAACAAACAAACCATGGACTCTGCCAAGTGGGTCATCCCACGGTGTTCCCATAAGGGTATCCTACATTGTGGCCATGACCATCAAATGTCCTCTAAATTAGATATCGTTTGCTCTATAATAGCGGGGCTTGGCTAAACAAGAATCGGTGGATTAGGCGATTATTTTTTACTGAAACCTGCATCACATGGCTAGTTGCAGCGGAACTGTCAATTTAGTACTTTATGCAGGCTAACTGGACCGATGTTGTCAGCTCATAAACGTATAAACAAAGTAGAAAATATCCTTACCTTATTCAGTTTATCTCACCACGACTTTATCGGAAATGAAAGAGGTCAATCGTTAAAATAAATAATCGTATTTACCCGTGCACCCTCTTTAATCCTCGCATGCACTAAAACTGTACTAAAACTGTCGCGAGCGGGGTATCGTAGGCTTCAGATCTGATCTGTGTTACTGAAGCAGACAAAACGTGTGTAGGGCTATGTAGCCTGCACACAAACATTGTGTACAATGTAGCCTAAACTAAGTAATCCATATAGTTCAACTTGATACAGGACATCTCAAACACAGAACAATTTAGTCCAATAGTCTTTCTTCTAAAATATTTAAATGGATGTTTTACAAATTATTAAATCGATTCAAACACAGTGTTTAATTGGTCATTTGGAATAAATCCCTTTCAAGATTTCAAGATCAAAAACTAGGATCCTTTTCAATATTTAGGCTGTCAGTTCCACTTTAGTCTTATTTGTAGCCTACACATAATAGGGAAGAATAAAAAAAATATGAATGTGGCCTAAGAAACAATTAAACGAAGATCCTGAAAAGTATAACTTTAACCTTAATAGCCTATTTGATAGAACACAAGTCAATAGTGGGCCATGGTAGGCCTGCGTATATTGATGTAATAGTAGCCATACTGCTCTTTCAAACATGACTGGTTAAAAAGATGGTACGATTAAAAACATCACTATTGTTGTATATCGTTTTGGGTGAGTCACAGCCTAGAGGAAATAGGGCACAATAGGCATACCGTTTGTGACTACACTGATCTGTCGCATGAGATGGGCTGCTACCAACTTTATTTTAAATGAGCAAGGCTAAATTATGATTAGGTTATTGGTTTACATTATGGTTCATGTTCTATGAAAACCCACAATTAGAGAGAAAAAAATAACGTTCTGATTTTCCATCTAGGTTATTAAAATATACTTTGGCTATAGATATACAGATTGTAATAGCAAATTACGCAATCCTAATAGTTAATAACATTAACATCACATTGACAATATAATTAACCGACTACATTTGTTTTGAATAGCCCCATGCCGCAATTGTAAAATAAAAACTTCTATTCCCATAATGCATTTGACAAAAGCAGGAAGTGTCCACGTAATACCCGGACAGGAAAAATCCATACAGTATATGGAGAAAGCTAATGCTAGTGAATAGTTTTTATTTGTTTTATGTTGTAAAGTTAATTGTTATCAAATGTAGGCTAGAGATCTTTAAACCATTATTTGTTTTTAATTAGAAAGTGGACACTCTTTACGCTTTTACGTTTGTTTAATAATAATGTTTTTAGGTTATCTCTGGTGACGATCGTAGTCAACATACTTTCTCAAATCGTGAGCATGGCACATAACAAGGGGAGTGAAATTGAGCCTCGGATCTACAGTTTTGCTCGAACTTCGTGCGCAATACTAACACACTGTGTATGCATTGCCTTTACCGTATTAATTGCAGTTCTGTCGCAACCAGGCACAAGTGAGTGTGTAATGTCATTTCCATAATCGTTCCTCGTCTCATAGTGGCCCATATTATGTTACCCAATTCACTAATTACATTTTTTATTTTTATTTTAGGTTGGTTTTCCTGGCATCCTTTCTTCATGTCGCTGGCTGTAAGTCGTTAAATATGCATAAGTAGAAGTACAATGGTCACTCCTATTTTTGTCTGCCCTTCTTGGTTAAAATCAGCATCACAAAAACATTGTTTTCCTCCCTCTACAGCTCTCACATTTTAGGCAGGTTAGAACACAATTTACGAGTGTGTAGACATACCTTATGAGAGGCTAAATGAAATCCTAACTTGTTATTGTTGTCTTCCTGCCACAGTTCAGTCTCTTTATGACTGAGGCCATAAT
The DNA here is from genome assembly GCA_025399935.1 of Amblyopsis rosae. Taxonomy (NCBI): domain Eukaryota; kingdom Metazoa; phylum Chordata; class Actinopteri; order Percopsiformes; family Amblyopsidae; genus Amblyopsis; species Amblyopsis rosae. Next base: position 4,950 of record JAODTR010064174.1, read on the forward strand.
GGTGTTCTCTCCCAGTGGCTCCCCCATCAGAGCGCTGCCACATCAGACGAAGGGGCGCATTCACTGGACCCTGCAGTGCCTGTGTGTGACCTGTGCAGTCCTGGGTTTGGCAGCAGTCTTCTACAACAAAGAGTTGAATAACAAAGGCCATTTTACCTCGTGGCACGGCCTGGTGGGCCTGGCGACCGTGTGTGTTGTTATTGTGCAGTCCCTAGCAGCACTGCCTCTCATCTTCAACTCCCTGGTGAAGGGCTGGTCCCTGGCCAAACTGAAACGCTACCACGCAACGGCTGGCCTCATTACGTACATGCTTGGCAGCGTCAGTGTGTATATGGGCCTCTGTTCTGTCTGGTTTACTGCGTCTGTAGCGGGGTACAGATGGTACCTGGCAGCACTTTGTCCAGCACTCAGTGCACTGGTTATAATGAACCAAGTGACCAGTGCTTACATGAATAAGAAACGCTTCAAGTCATGACCAATAAGAACAGAACCACCACCCACCACGATGGAATATGACATTTGGACCAGCAGTTTGTTATTGTTGCCAGATATCTATTTGGGACTCCTACGCTAAGGCCAATTCGAGGTCAGTCTTAAGTTTGTATGTGTGCGCCCTCTGGTGGACAAACACTTAATTTTAATTGTGCTCTTCGATAGTAATGCATTTTTGAATGGTTCAGATGATGTTGACTACACTATGTTCCATAATTTAAACATCTGCAAACTGTTCACACTGCAATGTGTTTTATTGTTAAAATAAAGAATAACATTGATAACACAGTCATATGCTGCATACAAAATGACACAGCGGGCAAGTTCTCTTACTGGTTCGGCCACCTATGTCAACTTAAACAAAATGTTAAAAATGTACAAAAAAACTGAAAGAATATATGTTCCATCATAAATAAATACATTTGGTAAACACAAAGTAATAAACAAACTACCAGAGGTGAACCAACACCAATAAGAATATATAAAACCATTAAAAAAATTGGAATACTATTATACACAGTAAAATAACTCATGAACTGACAAGTACTTCCAATGGTATAAGAAAAGGGGGTATACATGAGCTAATGTACAGTTCACAAGCTATTGCGAACTGTACATGCACTGGGCTAGATCTCTCATCGGCACAAACTGTAGAATGTCAACTAAATTTAACATTGATCAACGTGTTGATATTTTTTAATTTGAGGTCAGCAAGAAATCACAAAATGGGGACAGTACATGGGCTTTCCAAAAAAGATCCCACAAGTAGAGAAGCATGTATCTATGTCCATGACGAATGATCCGAGGAGATGCATATCCAGTGTTTCTCAGGTGTATTGACCATGACACTACCCTGTAGAAATATCACACAAGGGATGTCCAAATCTAGTATTCTTGAGTCATTACAAAACAAATACAAGTCTACAGGCCAGAGAGCAGCAAAGACAATTCCCTATGCACCATGAACCTACACTGACACTACTGAGATAGGCTACTTACACTGCACTGCTTAATAAAGATATCCATCTGCAAAGATCTGCCTCACAATGATGCTGTCAATATGGCAAGGCCAACACATATCCCAACAACCAGATTGTAGCACACTTCATTGTATCGTTAGGTTGTTGTGTTTACGTTGCTAGTGGCTACATACGCTACTACTGTTTGTACCTCACGCAAAAAGATTCCATAGTTAAGCTCCTATGTGTCTGTTTTCTTGAAGAATGCCATGAGCAAAACGGAACAGTCAAAGCAATGTAACACAGGACATGTTTGACAATGTAGATATGGGGGCAACACGAGTAAAATATAAAGATGTAGCAAAAGACAAATACTACTGGAGTACACGCTAAGTTTTAGCATGTACTCCATTTGGCTTTCACACCTGATGCTTTTAGTCCTAAAGCAAGGTCTACTTTAAACATGCTTGACAAACTAAATGCTTAGTAGTTCCTCAAACAGACTGTACTGATGTTTAAATATTAAGACTCAATACCCCATTTGTGTCATTTAAGGCTGAAACTGAAAGAATACAGTCCGATGATTTAATGTCGCAGCCCCTGTGCTATCAAAGGCTAGCATGAAGCAAGTACCGTACATTCATTTACATTTTAAGGACTTCTTGAAAAAAAGAAAAAAAAATCTGTTTTAGCCTGCAAAACTGCAGTCATAATTATGTCATAAAAAATAATAAACCATCTCCTGAAATACACCTCCAATAACCTGTTCTACACACTACACAGTAATTACTTGAAATATAAACAATAATAATGACCACTATTTACAAAATAGAAATGTTTTGTTTATAGTAATTGATGTTTAAAGCATCCAGATCATTACATATTTCCTTTTTAAACCGGTTTCTACAGTGTCTATTAAAGAGCCAATAACTAAAATAACCTTTCTGAACTCCTAAAAAAGGTAGACCATGAACGATGTCCATGAAATATATCACTGTCAAGTGGAATGAAACAAGTACAGACGATACATTCCTTAGGGACAGAAAGTATATTTTATATGCCATTATAGCTGTGTGGCCACAATTTTAAAAGACACTTTAGAGTAATATACTATAGAGGAAATCCAACATGGAATATCTCTCAAAATGTTGTAGGCTTAGAGAAAATGCAATTAAATGCCGTACCTATAAATCCAACCAAAATGTATGTAAAGCCCCGTCATTGATCCAAATGGTCCCGTATAAAGTCTGTTTCAATAGTCTTGGCATAAAACAAATTAAGTAATCTTAGGAAAATAAATGTCCTTTTTCACTTGCCAGATGTATGGCCGTGTGTAATTTGAAATACAGTTTTGCCAATATAATAGTTTTAAAAGAAATATGCCAAAACTGACATAATAATGGTTATCGGCCAGCCTAACAGCATCGGACCAGTGTTGTAAATCAGCATTCAAATGTATTAATATAAAATAAAAAATAAAAATAAAAAGCATTAATAGCAGTGTCAGGAGGGTTTACGGTGCATAATAGTTAACTTTCTAGATGTTTCTATAGCCTAGCATAATTTTAATGGCAAATATATTTGCACTTATGCTAAAATGGTACAATAAAAACAATAGAATACATAATTGTCTAGGGTATTCTTTCAGGTAGCTACAAGTTATGATCATTTGTAAAATGATTATCCTCCCAATGATATTTGGCTTTATCATTGTTTTATGAACACCTGTTGTGGTTGTGTAAAAAAAAAAAACTGCATAACATAACTTTAAGACAAATGATTTTGTATATATAGAATGATTCTATAAATATTTCCTACTTGTATATGATTATTTTTCCCATGACCACACAATTTCTGTGGTAGGTAGTACTATTAGTTGAATTGTCTTTGAGTTCCCCCAGCTGACTGTTAAGAGAGATGGAATATGGGTAAACCAAGCTTGACAAGTTTGTATGGGAAGCCACCTCATCAACGTCTACTGCCCTGTAACCTCTATGACATCATCGTCAGAGCTGCTGCCACCATTTTCTGCAGTCAGATGTGTGTCGGGCTGGCTCAGCGCTGCCCCCAAGAGACTAGAGGTGGGATCGTTATAGTGGGAGAGGAAGCTTGAAGCAGAAGACCTAGGGCTGGCTGTGGGGAACCCTCCAGCTCCAGACAGGAGCGAGTTGGAGTACATTCTGGGCTCAGGCAGAAGGGGCTGACTATAGTTGAGAGGGTAGCCTGAGGAGAGCAGGCCGGCCATGTTGGGGTTCATCAGGTAGGGCGGCAGAGAGCTGGAGGAGGACGACGTGGAGGCAGATGTGGTGGACGATATGGGGCTTGCAGTGGAGAACACCGAGGAGGAGGGGAGGTGTCCGTTCCCTGGAGCTGGCCCTGCACAGGAAAACATGGACTGCAGGTCTCCCAGACCCTGGCCCAGGGGCTGGCCTGGAGCCTGGAGGAATGGAGAGCCACCTGCTCCACCCATCAGGAGCGGGTGACTCATGGAGCCCAGGGCTCCCAGCATGGAGGACGGGTTCAGGCCCACAGAGGGAAAGCCTGGGAAACGTGCTGCTGTCGCAGACACGCGCTTGGTGCACGTCGGCTTGTTGCCGTGGGAATCACTAGTCATTTTGCGCTTGATGCCACTCCTGTCTCTGAACTGGGAGCTGCCTTGCTCAACGGCCAGGTCTCTGAACTGGGAGCTGCCTTGCTCACCGGCCAGGTCTCTGAACTGGGAGCTGCCTTGCTCAACAGCCATGTCTCTGAACTGAGAACTGCCTTGCTCACCGGCCATGTCTCTGAACTGGGAGCTGCCTTGCTCAACGGCCATGTCTCTGAACTGGGAGCTGCCTTGCTCAACGGCCATGTCTCTGAACTGGGAGCTGCCTTGCTCAACAGCCATGTCTCTGAACTGGGTGCTGCCTTGGTCAACAGCCATGTTTCTGAACTGGGTGCTGCCTTGCTCAACGACCATGTCTCTGAACTGGGAGCTGCCTTCCTTGCTTGCAGGCACAGCGGGCAAGGCTGCAGGTGAGGGCATCTCTCTGGTCAGAGCAGACGGGGCGTTCTCCGCAGAGTAGCGGCTGAGCTCTCGAAGGATCTCCGGGCTCTCGGGGGTTGAGGGATGCAAGCGCCTGCCCGGGCTTCCTTGCTGCTGGGCAGGGGATGAGCAGCCATTACTGAGCGGGCGGACCTCGGGGCCCCGGGGCTCTACGGTGGAGCAAGACAAGAGACACTGTGTGAGTACCACGCCCTCTTGAATCAACAGTGTTCGCTCTATAGTGACCGTTAAGGATGACAACAGCACTTTACAGTGTCAAATATATTCATTTTTATATACATACATATTTCATATTCCCTGCAACGTGGAAAAAGGTTGAGATTGGTCGGCAGCGTGTTTAAAAAGTTGAATGCTAGAGAGAACTAGTTGCCCAATGAAAAACCAGGCTGTTCAGAGCCCAATTAACTACGAGACGAGCTATATTACGTACCTGTCTCACAACGATGCTCTCATCTATATGAAAACTCTTAAAAAGTGCTATGTACGCACTCACCCGTTGGACGTTATCAAAGGCCTGTGCTGGAAGCAATCATCCTGAACAGGCCTTGTCCAAATGTAATTTGACACCTCTTTCATTATTACATTACATATTAGGCTATATATTCCATTGGATTAACAGATCCAAGAATAGGCTCATTTGTAGTCAACTGAAGAAGGTACTACAACACTTTACTATGGTTTGAAGCCAGCTATGGGCGCAGCCATTCCACGCTACTTTTTTCAATTGACTGCCATGTTAATCAAAATATGGTAAACTTTGCTTATCGGCTGGTGCTGGCTTTATCTAGAGTTGGTCCCTGGGCGCTGCACAGCGGCTGCCCACTGCTCCCTTGAGGGATGAGTTAAATGCAGAGAACCAATTTCACTACATGTATGTGACAGTAAAAGCACCTTTACCTTTATAAGATTATGTCAGAGAAAGCACAACAACACCCATTGATGCCTTAGTATAGATTTCTTTTAAAAAAAGACATCGTCTATATAAACTGTATTTATTTATGTATTTATCTGTTGCGTGTATTACATTTTTTTATTAAACCTTTATTTTACCAGTAATATACTCATTGAGATTCAAATCTCTTTTGTGAATGCGCCTTATGTTGGAAAACCTCTAATTTCATTGTATGGATCTCTGTACAATGACAATAAAGGATTATCTTATTTTATCTTATATTCAGTATAAGAGACTTCGCGTCTTAGCAACCAATTTCAAAATAAACCCCCACAATCTCAGTGCTGCGTAGTACTGAGCTAGCTTGTGGGGGTGGGGGAGACGCTACTGTTATATAAGTGAAGAGAATGGATTACAAAGGTGCTTGTTTTTTCTTTAAATTATACAAGTAATTTCACCAAAGAACGTGCTCTCATTGTTTCTTGGCAAGTTATTAATGTATTACTACACAACATGGATCACTGCTACTAAAATGGTAAATGTTAAATGGACTGCATTTACATAGCTCTTTTCTAATCTTCCGGCCACTCAAAGCACTGTGCAGTATTGTCTCACACTCACCCATTCACACACACATTCATACACTGATGGTGATTGCTGCCATGCAAGGCACGACCAACAATCCAAGAGCAGTTAGGGGTTAGGCATCTTGTTTAAGATTGCTTAAAGGTAGGTCAACACCAGGGTTCAAACCCACACCCAGACCCTAGACCATCCTTTCCCTAACAGACAGCTATATACAGATAATGTAACAGTACTGGTTTCTGTATATAGCTGCAATGCCCGTCAAAGGTTTTAGATGTTGAATTATATCGTACTACTAGGCTGACTACGTCCTCTTTATCCCGGACATATGTTCTCTATTTGCGACCTTAAAAATTTGTCTGGCCTGGATTTTCTAAATCACCAAAAATGTTCGGGATTTGCCTTCTCAAACGCCATTATTGATTTGACTGACTAATCCCGATTACGGACTGTGAGAGGCAACAATGCGATGTTACGACGCCCAGTCTGCCTGAAATCAACAGACGATTAATGCACTATTGTAGCCAACATCACTCACTTCACAAGATGGTGCTGTCTCGTAAAGGGTTACAGATCGCTAGCTTAGGTCGCCTGGTGCAACTCCAGGACTCCAGCGCAACATTACCAAGCTCCAATCCGCCAACGAACACCTCTCCTGGGCTAATATGAGTTACACATGCCCTCCTGGTAAACAGGGTCTTATTGACACTGGTATGCAGTAATACCAGAGATGCATTTTGCTGATGTATTTGATGCAATAATAAAAACCTGAATCATCACAATTTAAAATGAAATGCTTATTTTGTCGTTGTTACTCGAAAATGTGTTTGACAGTGGCCAGGTATAGCAATGGTTGGTAATCAAAGGCAGTTGGGCTGAATATGAATATATTCCATCCGAGGTAGTAACACTGCTTCAGATCCAACTTTTATTTTGACTGTGTGCTGGAATTCCCGGTGATGAAATCTGGCGCGGTGAGATATATATATATATATATATATATATATATATATATATGATTTAAAATTCGTCATCTTAGCGACCATCTTGGCGTCCATCTTAGAAAAGTGAAAAATTGTCAATGGTCAAAGTGGGATTGTTGCTTCTAGTTATTATATACTTCTATGTCTACAGCACATAGTGAGAACAGCTGAGAGAATCATAGGGGTCTCCCGCCCCTCCATCCAGGACACTAGAAGCACTATGCCCACATAGCCACCCACTACATAAGCACCATGCTCACATCAGCTCTGTCTAGTCTACTGTGCTCAGATTCCATGTGTCTGTGTGTTGAGACTAATGTGTGTTTGCACCTTGGGCCGAGAGAAACGCCATTGTGGTCATGTGTAAAACGCCATTATGTTCTGTTCATTATGTGTATGCTCTAGTCTGTATGTGTATGCTCCACAATCAATGTAACATGAACCGATTTCTACATATAATGTAGCCTAATCACATTAAACATTCCAATGTGCTAATTCCTAAAACTGTTTTTGGGAAACATGAACATCAATCAGCATGTATAAATCCTTGATTTTGTAAGTAAGGAAATTGCATTTGACATGCATACTACACCTCTCGATGTCACGGAGTCGCACACAGCTGGTCTACTGATCTTTCCAGAGCGGATAGCAAATATTCGTCCATCATTCGTCCTAATGTAGGTGCCTGCAATGGACAGTACAAAATGTCAAAGGAACAATTCACGCAAATGAACATTCTACAGGCATTTACTAAGTCACCGTCACTACCTTTAGACCCTCTGATGACATGGATACTCTCTCCTGCACCGATTCGGGCCTGTACATCTGTCGTGCTGTTGGCTCCTGGAATTACAATATCTGCATATCGAGAAGAAATAGTACATCAATTATTGATCCAGCTGTGACATGGAAAGAAACATTTTACAATGACTATTCTGGTCTGATGTATTTATGCTAATCTAAAGCAATTTCACTTCAGCAATAAGCTGTTTCCACTGCATGTTTCTCTACTATATATATATATATATATATATTTATTATAATACAAGATACTGTATATATGATTGTCTTGGAACTAGAGATGTCATGATACCAGAAATGTAGTATTTGATACCAATAACAGTGAAATTCTACGGTTCTCGATACTCGATACCACGGGGCAAAAAATAAAAAAATAAATTATATATTTAATTGTGTGTGTGTGTTACCAGCTACATTACCAGTTATTAAAAGCTAGCTCATAATGTTGTATGCTTAGACTGTCATCAAAGATAAAGTCACATGTCAGCTCTTCTGAGGCTGGGGGTTATCTATGAGCCATGGGGTTGGCTACTGTAATATTGTCTGTACAGAGCATGTATGGTCTAATGTCCGGTGCTCATTGAAATGTGAAGTCTGTGGCTTTGTGTGGCTCAGAGGAAGTACCACCGGGACCTCCGTGACTCAGTGCCCACACGAGAGTGCTCCTAGGGCGGGTAAACATTCACCGAGATCCCAGTTGGCAGTCCAGAGGTATTGGCAAGCGCGAGACGGCAGCTGACACCCGTACCCGTTGTGGTGACAATCTTCTGTACGTGAACTCCCGCCCTCTGGAGGTAGTTGACGGGAAAGCTGCCACCTGAGCTGGAGCCCGCCATGCCCATGCCCACCTGGCGAGGCACCATGGGTATTGGGGTGGACTGGATGGGACGGACGCTCGCCACAGGTTTCTCGTCTGGCCTTACCATGGGGCGCCTGCGAAAGACGTGGGCACTTGATGAAAGGCTCCCCTTAGAGGCTGGAGGTGCTAAATAATCCGTCCCTACCCAGGGTACACTTGAGGAAAGCAGGTGAAATCATTGACAATGTGACACTGACCAGTTGCGTTGGCTAAATGCTGGTATGTTAGTGAGCGTCTGGTCGCTGCTCGGGTAATAGTGGGCGTACGACGGCCGCGAGTAGGGCACAGAGGCTCGCTTCTCATCCTCGTAGCTCTTCTTGGCTGCTCTCTTCTCTGCCTTGGTCAGCTTCGACTCCTTCCTATCCACTAGCAGAGACTCGTGGTGGAACGGTTGCTATGGAGAGGAGCCACATGAAGTGTGAGTGGCGAGTGGGGCGTGGTGACCGTGGTGACCACGTGTGGTGCGTGACAAGCTGGTACCTTGGTGATGAGGTGTGGATAGAAGAGGCACGCTTGGCTCATGACGTCCTCCATGTTCTGCCGCAGCTCCAGAGAGAACCTGGACAGGTTGGGCTCCTCCTCCACAAAGTGCAACAATGACTCCACCTCCTTGCGGGTGAAGTTTAGCACCGGGTTCAGGTCGTCTACCACCCGGTCTACACACACACACACAAGGGTTTCAAGGGGACCGCACAGCAAAAGCACACACACACACACACACACACACACACACACACACAAGGGTTTCAAGGGGACCACACAGAAAAGCACACACACACACTCACCAGACATGCCCTGCTTGGAGACCTGTCTGTCGTAGATCTTCTTCTCCAGGGTGAAGTCGCACACGAGGCGGTATATGTGGCACGGCTTCCTCTGGCCGTAGCGGTACACTCGGCACACGGCCTGGGCGTCGTGGCACGGGTTCCACGAGGCGTCGAACACCACCACGCGGTTGGCGCCGATCAGGTTCACCCCCAGGCAACCCGCTCTGGTTGGACACAACAGCAAGACAACGTGACTGCAGTGTGTGCTGAGTGCACGCAGGCACCGTGCACGAGAAATGCAGCTACCTGGTGGACAGCAGGAAGACCCAGGCTGAGGTGTTCTCTGGGTTATTGAACTGGTTGATGAGGCGCTCTCGCTCTGAGGCAGAGGTGCTCCCATCCAGTCCTGTAGGTAGAGGGGGAATATGGTTATTCCTCAACACCAAGGCAACCAAACCCACCTTCTTCCGCTGCTGATGGTTCCATACACCAGGTTACGGAACAGTTACAAACCCGGCGACAACCAAGATGGAAATACAAATGGTGCGTTTATGGCAACAGGGAAAGTCAATCGCTTTCAAACCCAAATTGAAACATCGCAGGGTATTGTGACTTCTTATTGTCTTTTGAAATATCTTATAGTCACTTGTGATTGGGGAGATGAGTATCCACGCGCATTATTAACTTTTCGCCACTACTCGCAATCAGTCACTCACTGTGCTCCCTAATGCACAAGAAGAAACACGCAGGTCCTTAATCATTTCGTCTTTATTACTGGTTACACGTTATTGATGGAAATTAGACATAGAATATTATGCCGATCGCCCGTAGCCTCTCTAGCCTGTCGCGGTGGATAACTGTATCACTTCCCCTTAACTCTCTCCCCACCTGGGTGTCTTATCGGCAATCACACAGGTCAAATACTTCCCAGGCATAGAAGCAAAAAACAAAACTAACATTCGCTCTACAGATAAGTATATGCATTAGTATACTGTATACTAGTATACTGTACATAGTATTTTCTGTGTGTTTTACATCAATGGCTACAACATTCCGGCCCCTACCTAATTGTCCATAATGTCCAGATGACAACTACGAATTAATCAAACTACAGGAGCCCACAAGTCCCTCTGATAGGTAAACATGACAGAAATTATTTTTTCCAGAGTATTGTTATTGGTTCTTACTCTGACGCGGCGTACATGCCCTTTGATGTCAACTCTTCCCAAAAGCCAGGTATTCCGGGGAGAAGTGTCATCCACAATAAGGACATCTCCAAGCGCCAGGTTCTTCCTTACTGTCCTTACTGTCGTTGCTGCATTAATGGGAGATATTCCCTAATCCACCGCTAACGGAAAATGTCAGCCAGATACTGGACTGGTCTGCATCTCCCTCTGGAGTAGATATCATCCTTATGAAAACTTCCAGGTGTAAAAATGGGTTGTCCTTTAAACTGTGGCAGGTGATTTGGTGTCAGGGCCTCCAGATCATTTGCAACATCCGACACCGTAGTAATTAAGCATAGCCTCTACTTTACAGAGGGCTGTCTGTAGGCCCTCATCATCTAGGGTTTGTTGTTTCATGACGGAGTACATCGTTTTCTTAATGATTTGGATCGGTCTCTCCGAAAACACCTCCATGATGTGAGCCTGTAGGTGGGTTGAACTTCCACTTGACACCATCCTTTTGTAAAATGCACTGGATCTGGCTGTGGTTTAAATATGAAAGGGATTCCCTTAATTCACGCTCAGCACCCATGTAGTTTGTACCATTATCTGAGACAAATTCTTTAACCTGCCCTCCTCTGCAAATTAATCGTCGAATGGCTGCGATACAAGAGTCAGTATCCAAGGAGAAGGCCATATCCATATGAACTGCACGGCCCACCAAGCAGGTAAACAATACGCCATACCTCTTTAGTAAAGTCCTCTAAAAAGGCATCTTTTTACTTTGATCGGGCTGAAGTAATCTGTCCCTACGTGGGTGAATGGTGGCAGGTGTTAGGGCTGAATGATTTTGGGAAAAAATCTAATTGCGATTTTTCTGACAGATATTGCGATTTCATTTGCAATATTTTTTTAAAGTCAAGATTTAAGTTAAATATATATGTAACATATTTAAAACATGTTATGGAGCATTACCACATGAGATGGCATCAAAT
>JAODTR010064185.1:0-16494 GCA_025399935.1 Amblyopsis rosae
CAACCCCCCCCCCACCCCCCCCCCCCCCCCCCGCCCCCGCAAAGAAAACAAGCGCACACTTCCCCAAGTATGCGGCTCCTCGACATTCTGCGGATGGCAAGGCGTCTGCGGTCTGCGGGCGTGTCCCCCCGAGCGTTTGAAGTCTGCGACAGGTGACTGGGCCGACACAGTTAAGGGCGTCAGCAGCGCTCAAACGAACGGGGTAATTGTCCCCGACAGGCTCTGTTTAACGCAGCCTGGTGTTAATAAAACCCTTGTTTTGTTTAATCGCTGTTCGTTCCTTTGTCGTTACAAGTGCAGTGGAATACTGTGCGGTTGCTGTGTGTGCGTGCGTGCGTGTATCAGAATCCTCATTTATCAAACGTCTACTTGATTATTTAATTATGAACTCGCAGGCCTCGCGTAGACTTTGTGTGTGAGCTGACAAGCGCACATGCGTTTGTCAGCTCGTGTTTGTGTGTGAGAGACACAAAGAGTGTGACTCTTTATTGGCCTCGGCATATCAGCGAGTGCTTCCAATAATAACGGCATGATGGCAAGACATAAGGGCCCCAATCACCTTCTGTATTAATCGACAAGCCCGCCCTGCCCCCTCAATCCCCGGCAAACCACCGCAGTGGTTTTGCTGATCGCTCTTCATGCTTGTGTGTGCGCGTGTCCGTACATGTCCCATCTCAGCCGGCCTTACTGTCTGATCGTCCAAGAAATCACGTGCGCGCGCACATACTGAACACAGAGTGCGGCCCTCAGCTATCAACCGGTCTCTACACGTCGCCCTCCTGCGTATAGCTAGTGTGTGTCCCTTTAAGATGGAGCATTCGATCGTAAGATAATGCACTGTGTTAAATTCGGTCGGACGTCTCCTCGGCCCTGGCTCTGTAAACAGGAACACAGACAAATGTGTGGGGGGCGGAGCTTGTGGGTGGTTGGGGGGGTGGGGACTTCTGAGGGAGCACCCCATGGCATTGAAGGGAGAGGGTGTTTTTGTTTTGATCGAGTGCAAATATCAACTATCTTTCTCCAGCATCACTCCAGACCAATTTTTAAATGCACACACCTCTCGGAGGGTGGGACCAGCTCGGGTCACGTGACCTCACCCCTCCAGGGCATCGTCCCCAACGGAGACGCTGCCCTTTCTAGATGCTCCGAGCTGCTTGGTGTCCCCGCTGTTGACGACACATACTCCGACCCTTTTTCGCTCCTGTGTGTGTTTTGACCTGCGCCCCCTCCCCCTCCTCTCTCCCCGCCAGACCCTCGCACGCTGCAGTACGAGGAGGCGGTGATTATCGCCCTGGCAACCGTCTCCGTGTTGGCCGTGGTGGCCGTCGCTGCCTTCTTCGCTTATCGCATGATGCACGGTGAGTTGCCATGGCGTCGCGCTCGCCCGGGCACATTAGCGAGGCTTTTCCTGTTTGTGTGGGAATTCAGATTTTTTTTTACACCATTTTTAAATGAACACCTCACACCATTGTATCTGTGTAATCAAGGGGGTCATCAGGTCATCTTTAGGTGAAGTGGTCCGTAAATGGGTCTGTGCCATAGAGCAATTCGTCTAAAAGATGCCATGCCTGTCTGTGGATTTATATTGTCCCTGTGTCAATGTGTGACAAGCTCACTGCCACACTATGACTACGTTTGCCAGCAGTTAAATTAAACAACCTGAACAACCGTATTACTATTACAGTATTATTGTTATTATTATTTGCCATATGTTCAGATACATTTTAAGGGTGGGATTATGTTGGTATTCCAAGTAAATACTGCTCGACATACACACATTCCGCAATCATTGGGAACACGTCGATGCTTCAAGCTAAATAATGCATTTTGTATACAGCATGTTTTTATAATGATAACCACACTTTGAACTCTGTATGTGTGTGTGTGTGTGTGTGTCTAAAGGAGACGGCAAACAGGGCCTCCACAACCTAAACATGATGGAGGCGGCCGGCTCGGAGAGCTCCCTGGACCTTGACAACGTCAAGCTGCTGGAGGTCAGTGCACTGCCCCCGCCACCGGGGGCTCTAGCGAGCAGGTCAGGGGCTCAGGCTTCTTCTGATCACGCGAGCGTAGGAGCCGTCCTCCTGCGAACAGTGTCCAAGAACACTAACTGAGCTTAAACTAGGATCTTTTATTATAGATCCTATAATAAAAGGATCTATAAGGATTGTAAGGATGCTTACAATCGTCATCGATTGTAAGCACTTGAGTCAAATTCAGCTAATTTCTCCTCAGGGCCTAGATGTTTGTTCTGTGTACACGCTGCTGAAAAAGAACGCCCCTATGTCATTGAAGATTATATAGAGGGAGAGATCACTCAGGTGTTTTTGTTTTTGATCGAGTTAAAATATCAACAAGTAATCCTTCAGCGTCCCTGACCCCACCTTTTTAGCAGAACGTCCACTAATATGATTTCAAAAGTAAAACGTCCCTCACGCCATTGGCACGTAAGCGACGTCACGGAATAGGAGCAGCGCAGGCTCCTGCCCCAGTAGCATCTAGGTAACCTAAAGACAACAATGACAACAATAGGTTGACGCCATGTCTAGACCAGCCCTCGTCCCCGGCGTATCAGGCGCATTTTGTCCCGGGCCCGTCCAGACTCGATGGGAATGCCTAAGCCAGCCAAGCATCTAATTTTAGAGCGGTTGTTCCGCTTGTCACATTAAAAAGCTCTTCTTTTTTTTCTTTGACTGCCGGCGTTGCCTCCGCCGCCACGGCAACCCGTTACAGCCTCAGCAGGGCGCCGTGTAACTGACGCTCTGCTCTTAATAGCTCGGAGCCAGTCGCGTGCCGGTTCACAAGCCGGTCGGGCGAGTCTGGAAGCCGCCTGTAAACACAGAACAGCGTGTTGTGTTTTGTCTAGCGGCTGTCTGGTGACGTTAGCCTGCATGTTTCCTGTCTGGCCGATTTACTGTACATAGCCACACACTTGTCATGGCTGACTTCATGTGTACCTGGAGGAGAGTTTGCTGCATTTCATTCATTCATTCATCAAGTTGTGAAGTTGGCTCAATTTTAATTGAGACAACTTCTTAACAAGTGTCTCTCCTGTCTGGCTGTCATCTGTCTGTCCCGGCTGTCTGTCTGGGTGTCATTTGTTTGTCCCCCCTGTCTGTCTGTCTTTCTGTCTCACTGGTCGTGCAGACATCGGTCTTTGCACACGTCTGTCTGCCTGTTGTCATGTGTGCCCTTTGATCTCGTCGTCTCTCAGTTCTCGTCTTCCGGTCTTTGTTGTCTGCCGTGCTGTATCTGTCTGTCTGTCTGTCTGTCTGTCTGTCTGTCTGTCTGTCTGTCTGTCTCGGGGCCTATTTATGGAAGCAGACATCTGATCAGACGGCACAAGATCCTCCTTCTCATCTTTCCCCCTGGGGAGCAGGAGTGTCCGCTAACCGTCTCAAATGCAGAAATATTAACTTGTTCTCTCTTTCCTCTTTGTCTGTCTGTTTTCTCTCTCTCTCTCTCTCTCTCTCTCTCTCTCTCTCTCTCTCTCGCGCTCTCTCTCTCTCTTTCTCTCTCTCTCTCTCTCTCTCTCTCTCTCCCCCAGCTGATTGGGCGGGGCCGGTATGGAGCCGTCTACTGCGGCTCCCTAGACGAGCGTCCCGTGGCCGTCAAGGTGTTCACGGCGGCCAACCGGCAGAACTTCCTCAACGAGTGCTCCATCTACCGGCTCCCCCTGCTGGAGCACGACAACATTGCGCGCTTCGTGGCTGCCGACGAGCGCACGGGCGCCGAGGGGCGCACGGAGTACCTGCTGGTCATGGAGTACTACCCACACGTGAGCACAGGGGGCGCCACTGGGCTGTCATCCCCTTCTCCTTTTGTTTAGTCTTTTCTTTCGCCAAGGGTTTTACTTGGGGTTGTTTGTCTTTTCGTCAAATTCCCTCTCTCCCTTCCTTCCTCACCCCTTCCCCTCTCTTGCTGCATCTCCTCTCTTCCTAGCCTCCTCCTCCTCACCCCTAACCATGTGTCTCAGTAATAATAATGGGTCATGGAGCGGGCTTTGTACAGCGCTGCCCCCGGGGGCTGTGTGATGCACTGCAGGCCAGCACTCAGCGGGAGAGATCACTGGTTTGGCCCAATCAGACTCACGTTTGCCCTACGTTATTCGCATGATGTTTACGCCCATCGCAACCTCTCATTCTCATTAAAATCAGTCTTATTTCTTTTCATATTCCTCTTAATTAATTTTTTAAATTGGAAATGCGTCTGTTGATTTGTGAGAGATGTCCGGCCCGCTCAGCTGACTTCTATTTCTAATCTACTGCCCTTCTCAATTAAGGGGTCAGCTGACGACATCCGGCCTACGAAATGGCTCCGTTGTGCGGCGGGTCACGCACGGCCTGGCTGTGACGTGTGTCGCCGTGGTAACGCGGGGCAAGCCAAGACAGGGGGTCAGTACGCACGCAGCGCCCACATATGTGACGCAGCTGTAATGTCGTTGATCGGACGCAGTGCGGCCTAATTTCATTCAGTAGCGGATGCACGCATTTCCTAATTTATTTTCTTAAAATATATGAGAGGGAGTGAGAGAGAGAGAGGGGGGGAGGGAGAGAGAAAGAGAGACACACACACACACACACACACACACACACACACATACACACCCTGGCTGATTCAGGACCAGATGTAATTAACAACGGAAATCGTCAGTGTCCTGTCATCTTTAGCAGTAGTTCAGCGTAACCGACCTTTTCCAGGCGTATGCAGCATCCTGTGTGCCTGAACTTTCCTAATAAGAACCTACAAAAAGGGAAAAGTTGAATCCCTGCGCGAGATCATTCTAAGCGTATACGCTCTCTGTCAAATTCACTGGATATCTATCTTGCCGTACTCTGTGTGTGTGTGTGTGTGTGTGTGTGTGTGTGTGCTGAGAAAAGTGAGCCCTGGCTCCGTAAATAGGAACACAAACAAAGTGGTGCAGGCCGCACACAGCAACAATGCCCTGGGCTTGAAGTTAGTGAGCATTCTCGAGAATGACTAAGCCTGCCTTTAAGTTTGTGTGTGTGCGCGTGCGTGTGTGTGCGCGTGCCTGCGTACGTGCGCGTGCGTACGTGTGCGTGCGCGCGCCCGGGGGATAAATATGTATTTGTCCATTACACAGCTCTCTCCATGTAAGAGTCACTCAGATATAAAGTGACAAACACACACTCCCCAATCATCCCAACCCACCCTACCCCACCCTATCCCACACCATCTCCATGGAGACTTACCCAGGATGCAGTCCATTGATTTCTGCACTCTCACTCCTCTCGGCCGTGTTCTCAGTTTTCCCGTCCCTCCCTCTTTCCCAGTAATCATCTTTCCTCTCTCCTTGCATTCGTCTCCTCCCCCCTCCCATCTCCTTATAAATGATCCTTCTTGCTAGGTTACCTTTTTTTTTTACAGTGTTTGTCCTCCCCTTGACTTGACTTCCCTATATTCTATTTCATCTATATTTAGTCGTATACTTCATCTTCACATTACACTTCTTTTTTTTTTTTTTTTTTTTTGTTTGGTCCTCCGTCCACCAGGGGTCGCTGAGTCGCTACCTGGGCCTCCAGACCAACGAGTGGGTCGGCAGCTGCCGGCTGGCTCACTCGGTGACCCGCGGCCTCGCCTACCTGCACACGGAGCTCTTCAAAGGAGGTGAGGAACACACGGGCCCTGACTGCACGCCGTCCGCCACTGGAATAACAAAAACAACGAAACGCGCTAACATGCTATGCTAACCTGCTATGCTAACCTGCGGTGTTTCTGCACACGCGTTCTTGTGCACGCCCGTCTGACGTGATGCACCATGCGTGTGCGTGTGCGTGTGTGTGTGTGTGTGTGTGCGCGCACGTGTGTGGACCTACATGGGACTGCAGGTGCGCTGTTCACGCTTGGCGCTATGGACACACGCTGCATGCACAGATTCAGCCAAGGATATTTATAGGCTGGCTGCAAGACGGCCTCAGGGAGAGGCAGGGGGAAGGGATGGAGAGAGGGAAGAGAGATGGTGGGAAAGGGGGAGGGAGAGAGAGAGAGAGAAGAGAGAGAGAGAGAGATGGATGAGGCAAGAGAATGGAAAATGGTGGGCGGGGAAAGGGTTAGATGGGTTGGGGTGAAGATGGGGGGTTTAGACAGTGGTGTGTACGGAGGCATGGGTGGGTTCAGATGACGAGCGGATATCTCTTGCCCCTCCGTGGGAACCGGAGACCTGGGCGAGAGGAGCAAGGAGTCCGCTCTCCGGTTCCCACCTCGAGACGTGCCCGGCACTCACCATTGGCGCCGCCGTCAGCCTCCATACACATCAAACTCTGTAGGATGCCGTGGAGACAACGCGCAGGACTCTGTGGACTGCAGAGTAACGACGTCATTTAGCTTGTTATCTGCTAGTTAGTTGGTTAGTTAGCTGTTTGGCTAGTTAGTTGGTTGGTTAGTTAGTTGGTTGGCTAGTTAGTTAGCTAGTTGGTTGGTTGGTTGTTTTTTGGATTCCGACATTGACACGGTCGATTAGCCGGGGTGCAAGTAGGCATATGCATTGGTGCAGTCTCTCTCTTTGCCCGGCACACATAACAACTAGTGATGTGACATGCTTTTATTATTGCATTTAATCAGAGCAGAGCAGAGCCATGCCTGGTTGTTTGTTCATTCTGCTCGTAGCTCCTGTCCTGTGAACACTCATCTCTCCCTACACCCTCCATGTCAGTCTAGCCACCCACCCCTCAGTGGTGCCCACAGACAGTGGTCCCACACCCCCCCTGCTGGACAGAGTTCGGCGCTGCGCCCGGCACCAGCAAATCATTACGCTCTTCTTAATCCTGTTTGCTGTCGGGCCAGATTAAGGGGGGGGGGGGGTGGTTTTATCAGAGAACAATGGCTTTGGAGGACAACAAAGAAATGGCCGCCTCGCCTAATGTATAAGTGTGCCGTAGACCGCGCCCTTCCAGAAAACCACCCAAACCTGGTCTTTCTCCCCTCCCCGCCCCCCGCCCGCTCCAGACGTGTACAAACCGGCCGTGTCCCACCGGGACCTGAACAGCCGCAACATCCTGGTCAAGGCCGACGGCACGTGCGTCATCATCGACTTCGGCCTCTCCATGAAGCTGACGGGCAACCGGCCCCCCCGCCACGGAGAGGAGGACAACGCCGCCATCAGTGAGGTGAGGACGTTTGACCTCCCCCGCGACCCGCGTGTTACCCTAAATTTTTCGTCAAAATGTTGTCGTGGAGAACAGGTCTTTCAAAATGTGTTTACAATATTTATGATAATTATGAACATTTCTAACACTGTTGCTGTTGGGAGGTACGACGCCACGCATGCCGCCTAAAAACATTATCCCGAATCACAGGGATAGTGTTTGAGGTCCATTGTTAACCTAGAACACCATTACGGCTCACCACAATGGTGCCATAGAATAGCATTACGGCTCACCACAATGGTGTTCTCACAGTTGTGTGAGCCTCAGTGAGTAGATTATGGCCTCGCTGTTTCAGCACCTTACCGTGGGAAACGTATAGTGCATACGGCGGTCTCACGGAGTCTCGGTAGGAGCTTCAGTCTCCGAGGCTCACCGTATTGCCGGGGTGGGGTTTGGACTGCTCTCGAATAAATCATCTCCTCCTCCCGCTGCGACCTGTCAATCATCCAGACACTCACGGCAAGCTCGTCTCCCTTTTTCCTCCCACACACGCACTCCCTTCCCCCTCCTCTCCCCAAACCCTGTCCCCTCCCTCTCTCCCCCTCCCCAGGTGGGTACGATCCGCTATATGGCCCCGGAGGTTCTGGAGGGTGCGGTGAACCTGCGTGACTGCGAGTCGGCCCTGAAGCAGGTGGACATGTACGCCCTGGGCCTGGTGTACTGGGAGACCTTCATGAGGTGCACGGACCTCTTCCCAGGTAGGGACATGCGCACACACACACACAAAGGTCTGGATTGCGCGCGCACACAGGGAACGATTGACGGGGTTGTTCACGCACATAGTCGCTCACAGAGCGAATTCAAATTTTTCCTTTTTTGATTTTATTAAAGTAATCGAGCTGAGCCAACAGACAAGAAGCAGTCATACTGCTTTTAAGAGGAGCATGTGTAGTTGGAAGCCACCCAAGTCATTGCTTCTTTATATCTTTACATCCGGTATTAAGACATATTTGTTTTTTTAGGGGTTGGGAAATCTAAACTCCTTTATCTCAGATTAATTGATGATTAAGCAGGAATGAATGCTGGTTCCTCCCCTGGACTGAATGCTGTATCCCCCCCCTTCCCTTTCCCAGGAGAGTCGGTGCCAGAGTACCAGATGGCGTTCCAGGCCGAAGCCGGAAACCACCCGACGTTTGAGGACATGCAGGTCCTGGTGTCGAGAGAGAAGCAACGGCCCAAATTTCCAGAGGCCTGGAAGGAGAACAGCCTGGTAATAATGTGTGTGTGTGTGCGTGTGTGTGGGTGGGTGGGGGTGCATGACTAACGTTTTAGCAAAATACTTACAGGCAAGTCTCGCCACTCGGCAGTTGTTAGGAAGACCGTATTGAAATGAATGGGGTGAGAACCGTAACTGCACGTTCAATGGTAACCGGGACATAGTTACTGCATCTATACAATCACCAGTCCAATCTGCTCTTAAAACGTTTTTTTTTTTTTAAATTTTAAATAAGGTTTAAAAAGCTGTTATGTATCTCCAACAACAAGCCCTTTCAGAATTATCCTATAGAGCTCCATTCAAGTGGGAAGCCTCCTCTATATAAACTCTCTGGTTGTCCCATTATTTCTAGTGGCTTGTATGCATGTTTCAACTGAAGCCCCTATTCCAGCTGAGGAATATTGTTTTTTGGGATCCAGGAACTAGTTACATTTTAAACAATGTCTCCACCAAACGGTAGGTTGTGTTGCCTATGACACTATAGCCAATCGTTTTGCTGACGACCCACTAACGTTACTACATGTGTAATGTATACTACTACTCATATTTCCAATGCTGTAGCAGCCCATGTTATGCTAACCAATATTTGCTCTCTTACCTGCTCGCTACATTTTGTTTCATGAGTATCATGTAGCCGCACCATAATGGAAGAGAGGTTCCTGACCTTATTGAGTAAAAGAAAATGAGTTTCAACCATTTCGAGTATCAGCAAAGCTAGTCAATTATATATATTTTATATACTGAAAAGGGTTAAGACACTCAACATCTGCAGAGACTAATTGACCTATTAATGGTATAGTCAGCTATTGCGAGCTAAATGTAAGCGAATACACTTTGTCAAATTCAACAAATATCTCCTTGCATTTCGCTTACCGTTCGTTCTCTGTGCGTGTTCCGGCACAGCCCTGGCACCGTAAATAGCAACATAAACAAAGTGGCGAACGCCGCTCGCATCAACAAAGCTGTAGCACTGCGCTTTGCTTCACAATGCATTTCTATGTGTGAGAACCGTGGAGCGATACTGTTTTGATTTGAGCTCCACGTTAGCAAGAATGACTGACCCTGCTTTTAAGCTATTAGGTGTCAGCACTCTGCTAATGTGTCGTCTGTCTTTATAGGTAGGTTTATAGGAAAGGTCTAAACAGGCAAGTCACACGCTGCCATTATAAGAGAATGTTGTTCAGTAACTGTGTGACCTGCTGAGCTAATGGCATGTCGCTAAATCTAAATAAATAAAAGCGTCGTCTAAGTGCTTTTCGCGTAAATGGGAGAAAGCAGAACAGACTGTTTATTCTAAAAATGGTAGCTTGTCGCTTTAATGAAGCTTTGCCCCATGGACACACAATGTAATTGTCTGTAGTGTTCCAGCAGCAATTAGCTAAATGTAAATGAATATCTAGTGATTGTGTGTGTGCGCGCGCACGCACCGACAACACCCTGCTGCTGACCTGAATGTAAATCAATACGTACTCTGTGTGTGTGTGTGTCCCCGTGTGTGTGCGTGCGTGCGTGTGTCTTTATTACTGTGTGTACGCATGTGTTTCCCTCTGTTTATGCGTGCGTGTGTTTCCCTCTGTGTGTGTGTGTGTGTGTGTGTGTGTGTGTGTGTGTGTGCGCGCGCGTGTGTGTGTCCCTCTGTGCGTGCGTGTGTGCGCCCCCAGGCGGTGCGCTCCCTGAAGGAGACCATGGAGGACTGCTGGGACCAGGACGCCGAGGCCCGTCTGACGGCCCAGTGCGCCGAGGAGCGTCTGGCCGAGCTGCTGCTCATCTGGGACCGCTCCAAGTCTGTCAGCCCCACGCTGAACCCCATGAGCACCAGCCTGCACAACCAGAGGTGCTCCGACCACCCTTATGCACACACACAGAACACAGAGCACACACGTGCACGCACGCTGACACGTGCATACTCACGCCGCATGCAGTACGCGACCGCATAATCACTAGGGTTGGGTATCAAGAGCCGGTTCCAACTCGGATTCCAGATTTCCAAGAACCGTGGACTTGAAACGGCAGCGCAGACGTGCACGTTTACTCACACACTCACACGCAAAAATGCACGCACGCACGCACGCACACAATGCACAAGCACATTACATTTCTAGGGATTGTTTGTTGACGTTCTGCTGCTAACCTCCCCCCTCCCCACCAGGAATCGCATGACTCCAAAATCTGGCCCGTACCCCGACTCCTCCTCCTACATCGAGGAGCAGCAGGAGGGCGGGGCGGCCAAGAACTCCCAGGGCGGCGTCGGCAACGGCGGGATCGCCGTTGGCAACGACGCCACGGCCGCCCCCTCTTCATCCTCGTCGTCGTCCTGCTCGGCGGCCCCGCCGAGAGGCGGCGAGCGGAACCGCAACTCCATCAACCACGAGCGGCAGCAGCAGCAGCAGGCGGCCAGCCAGGCTCGGCTGCCCGGCAGCCCGGAGAGCGGCGGCGGCTCGGGCCACGCCCCCAACCCCGGGGGCAGCCCCTCGGCCGCCGCCGCCTCCTCCGCCCTGCTGTCGGAGCCGGAGGGGGCGTCCGGCATCCCCGCGTGCCTCCACCTGACCCAGGAGGACCTGGAGACCACCAAGCTGGACCCCAAGGAGGTGGACAAGAACCTGAAGGAGAGCTCCGACGAGAACCTGATGGAGCACTCGCAGAAGCAGTTCTGCTCGCCCGACCCGCTCAGCCCCGGCTCCTCCAGCCTGCTGTACCCGCTCATCAAGATGGCCGCCGAGGTCTCGGGCGCCACCGACACCGCGGGCGCGACCTCCGCCTCCTCCGTTCCTCCTCCCATCGCCGCCTCCTCCTCCTCCTCCTCCTCCTCCAGCATGATGCCGGCGACCGTCTTCCCCCTGCCCAAGCAGCAGAACCTCCCCAAGAGGCCGTCCAGCCTCCCCCTGCGCCCCAAGCCGCCCAAGAAGGACCCCTCGTCCTCCTCCACCGCGCTGCGGTTCAAGTTCGGGCGCTCGGGGAAGTCCAACCTGCGGCAGGTGCAGGCGGGCAAGACCAACGTGGGCGGGGGCTCGGTCGCCACAGAAACGCGGCGCGTTCCTTCCTCCTCCTCCTCCTCCTCCACCACAATGACGAACAACCTGCCGGCGACGACACCGCGCGACTCCCGCCTCGGCCAGAGCAACGGCGCCCCGGGCAACCCCCAGCTGGGCCTGGGCGTCATCACGGCCAGCCCGGACGAGCACGAGCCTCTGCTGAGCCGCGAGCGGGAGCTCAACGGGCGGCCCAACGCCAACAACAACAACAACAGCAACACAGCGGGCCGCGGCGAGGGCGAGGGGGAGCAGGAGCAAGAGGAGGAGGAGGGGGCCGCGGGAGACGACGACGCTGGCGAGGGCTCCAGGGGGCTGGAGGTGACTCCCGGGCACTCGGGAGAGAGCTCCGGCCTTGGGGGGCAGGTGGCCTCGGCCGGCGTGACCCTGAGGGGAGAGGCCCTGCTCAGGCAGACCAAGGGCCGCAGGCCTGAGAGACCCAACTCCCTGGACCTGTCCTTCACCACCAGGGACCTGGCCTCACTGGGTGAGGAGCGCACGCACACACACACACACACAGTGGAAGCACCCATGCGCACACACACACACACACACACACACACACACACACACACACGCTGTACCAGGAACCCTGTGTGACACGGCCTTGTTTCGCTCCCAGGGGACGAGCTACAGCGGCAGGACATGGGGGACAAGATAAAGAGGCGCGTCAAGACGCCCTACTCCCTGAAGCGGTGGCGGCCCACCACCTGGGTGATCTCCTCGGACCCTCGGCGCCCCTCCTCCGAGGTCAACAACAACAACAACAACAGTGGCTCCGCCCAGGGCGGTCCGACCCAGAGCCGGCCTAAGTCCAGCTCGGCGATCTACACCCAGGGGGGCTCCCGCGCAGGGGAGCCCCACGACACACACCTGTGAACTCCACCCCTCTTAGGAGACTAAAAGAAAACACATAAATGGAGGGCGCTTGTTTCTATATTTGCTTTTGTTTCTCTCTCTCTCTCTCTCTCTCTCTCTCTCTCTCTCTCTCTCTCTCTCTCTCTCTCTCTCTCTCTCCTCCTCCTGCTCCTCTTCAATCACCACCACGAGGAAGCTATCGAGGGTCTCGTACGCGAGACCGTTCAATCTGATCATGTACATAAGTGTGGTTCCCTATCACTCGTGTGTTGGGTTTTTTATTTTTATTTTGTGCGTCTATAAATGATGCCATTGCTTTAAATGGAACCCAGCTATGCAGCGTTTTTTTGTATCATATACCGCATCGCCATCTCAACACGTTGCTCACCCGTATAGGTTGTTGTGTTGACGTCCTCTTTGTGGCGACCGACCGCGCTTAGTGGTCTCTAAACTCTGAAAATAAAAACAATCATGTTGAGCGTTCCGTTTTCTCGTGCCGCGCTATATACGGACGAGAGTGGGCTCTGTAAAACATTTATAATAAAATAAAATAAAACTTATTTAGAAAAGAATCAATGGTCTTAAAGACGGAACAAACAACTTTCATTTTTATTTTCTTTTTCTTTATGTATGCAATATTTTTCGTTATGGACTATCCACATTTTTTTGTATCATAATTTTTTATTGTGCAATAGGTTATAGCTTTGTAGGTGCTTTTGATGTTCATCACTTTTATTTTTATTGCTGTTCATTGTTACTTTTTATTAATGTTAATCTGTTGCACTTACAAGTAGTCGTAAATATAATCATTTGTAAACGAGCCACCATTGCCCCTGTCCCCATCTGTCTCGACAGAGGAGATTATGGATGACAATCCTCTTGTTTTTTTTCTTGAATCATTCTGTTTGGGTGTAGGGGGGAGGAGGGGCTTTACCAATCAATCCTTTATTTTAAATTGACTTTTTATTGTTATTAAGACCTGTCTGCTTGCACAACACTGGGAATGGCCCGGAGAGGGACTTGTTTTAAATGCATCACCGGGACACAGCTGGGCGGGCGGATGGATCTGTCGCCGTGGTCAACACAATCAGTGCATTTACCACTATGGGGACACTCACCGTCCCTCCCAGACTCTAGAAACTGGTCTAAAAACACTTTGAGGACACTCACTGTCCCTCCCAGACTCTAGAAACTGGTCTAAAAACACTTTGAGGACACTCACTGTCCCTCCCTGACTCTAGACACTTGTCTAAAAACATATAACACTAAATAACCCAAACCTGACTAAAGCACGCTGGATATTATTTCTGCTTATTGTTGGTTTTACCCATCGATGTTCAGGCATGACCAGTGAGCTAATGTGTGCGTGCGTGCGTGTGTGTGTGTGCGTGTGTAAACGGGATGGCGTGTGTGCGTGTATTGTGTATACAGGCATGTGTGATCTATTCCTTGGTCAGCTAGAATGTGAAGTGTGTCTGCACTAGTGTACAGGCATACTGGAATGTCTGCGTAATTGTTTTCGGCATCGAGAAGTTCTCATTTTATGTTTTTGTAATTTGAAGAAAAACATGTATGTGTATCTGCATCATTTTATGGAGTTCTGTTTTGCATTCAATGGATTTGACCTTTGGGTCCGTTGCTATACCTCTGCTTTGTACAATTTTCTGTAAACATTTTCAAGTCAATATAGCAGAAAAAAATCTGAATAAATGTATGAAAGAATTGTGGGTTGTACCTTTTAAACGAAGCAAAGCTTCTTCTTTTTTTGCAGCCTGCA
Organism: Amblyopsis rosae; assembly: GCA_025399935.1. Lineage (NCBI taxonomy): Eukaryota > Metazoa > Chordata > Actinopteri > Percopsiformes > Amblyopsidae > Amblyopsis > Amblyopsis rosae. The sequence continues at coordinate 14,047 of JAODTR010064185.1, forward strand.
TGCACTATGGCAATATAATATATTGCCGATGTTACGCCAATTGGCTCCTTCAATGCTGGTGTGCAAACAGTCTCAATGGAAGATAATTCAGAAGAAAATAGTGGATGATTGTAAGTTATTTATGTCCTTACTCTCTTTAGCCTACTATTACACTTAAATGGCAAACTGCACCCTGTTTTCTCTTACAAATAATCGTACATTTTATGACCATTTCAGGAGGTCTGCATGCAGTCCACTAGAATGACGTTTATTACCATAATCGAAAAACACATTTGGGTAATGCAGATAGACGCATCAGTTCTCACCGTGGCCACGCGGGGGAGCAATTCTTCATCCTATGCTTGTTTACCTCGCACTGCCATCTGCTCTGCGCGCCCTAGCAACTGCAGCATCAGCACGAGTAGCGTGGCGGTACCGCGCTACGTCACTGCGACGCATCCCCCCGCGCAACGCCCTCTCCCGTCGCGTCAACCGTGGCCAGCCCAGCATCACCGACCTCCGTTTTGCCCTTTGCGTCCGCGTTTTATCCTATTTACCCCCCCCCCCCCCCCCGGCCTACTGCAGTCTATCCAGTAGGAGATACGACATCAATTATTTCACACCGGTAAGAAAGCGGTCTACATTGATTGATTCGGGCTGGATCATTTGCGGCACCCCACCTCTTCCACATCAGCACCGCATTAGCGGCGAGAGAAAAGCATCCATCCACGACGCGACAGGTTGCGAGCTCAGCAACGCCCATTGAAACCTCCAGTCTCTCTGACTGTATGTGTGTGTATTGGCACCCGCGCACACTTCTAGTTTTTAATGGGTGATTCGTGTAGACCCAATCGGGTATTTGTCGGTTTCCAGAGGACCTCGTGTTCCCGTTGAGGTGTCCACCGCCCCGCTACGGTAGCATTCTCAGGTATAGCGGCAGGTTGAGCTTCGCCTCGGTCAGCAGCGCGCCTCATGCGGCGCTAACATCTAACCTACATCATATTCCAACAGGTAAACCTCTTGTTATATAGCCTGCATTTATTTATTACATATTTACTTCGTTAAAAAAAAAAAAAAAAACAATAATCAAATACACATTTGTGGTATGGTGGGATTTGTCATGTATAGATGTTTAGGCATAGTACCAATGTGTACCCGGCCGGTGGGGGTTTGGGGGAGGGGAAAAGATGAGGAGGAGGAGGAGGGGCGCGCTCCTCCTCGAGTAAACAAAATCTGTCACAGGGAACACGTCGAGCGACCAACGTTTGTAGGCTACACAAACCTAGCAGAATGCAGCATGTCATAATCCATGTGTAGCCTACATTATTTAAATATCAATGTATGTTTTACCCGCTGTGCACAGCGCCGGGATATCGTGCACGTGCAATTGTGTCAATCATCTAACATTGGTCTCTAGGCTAATAATTCCCGATGCATTAAATATTATCAGTAATCACACAAAATGCCTGTATTTATCTGTTACCTGGTTGCCGCAAATACATCATTTTTTTTATCATGGGGTGTTTAACTTTTTATGTAGGGATATATACACAGAAAGCCCTACATAAAAAGTAATCATAATATTAGTAGTAATAATAATGTATTTATTGTATTCTCTCAGCGATAGAGAATTGAAAACACGCCGTGTTCACAAACATGGGGGGGGGGGGGGCTTAATGCAATCAGACTGGCACTGTGTAAATTGCTGCTACTCCAGCCATATATTTTTTTTTTTACACAAGGAATGAAAATCAGTAGTCAGTTACCATAGCAACATGATTGTGGTGGGTTTTCCCAGCTCTGCTAAAAATAGTGATCCTGCCTGTTAGCCTGCTATAATAACGATATCAACATTGTAGTTTACACATCTGAAACCTTTACAACCCTATCTTAAAGATAATAGGCTTTTAGAACTTTATTGCAACTGTCTGCAACAAATCCCATGCTATAATAAGAATAAGAGACCCCTGCAGCATTTTCTTAGATTTTTTACTAGTCATACATTTTTATCTCCTGTTTACTTGTGTGTGTGTGTGTGTCTGTCTGAATAACTGATCATAACATCTAAATGGTTGTTTTATTGACATATCAAGAACATTTATATCTATCTATAATCATCTATATATCATACAGTATAATCATACATCGTATCTTCTGTGTGTGTGTTTGTGTATACCGGTGTAAATGTGTGTGTAAAAAAACAAGTATATATATATGTGTGATATCTGCCCATTCCTCACCCTGGGTATCCATCCTCACACTAGAAGTCCTTATAGGCAAGTCTCGCCACTCTGCAGCCATCTTTGAAACGCCCCGGGCAGTTATTTAGGAAGACAGTATGGGCAGATGCAGAGCCATGGAAAGAGAGAGTTACGCCAACGGAAGTTGGAAATTGTCAACGTTTACATGGTTCATGGGAAGGCAAAACATATGGCAAAAAAGTTCCAGGAAGCGCTTGGTGGGCAATTT